>JAHWXV010294599.1:0-16146 GCA_024586415.1 Phrixothrix hirtus | reverse complement strand
TACCTTTTGGATATAATATCTTCATTAGATAATAGAATTTCTTTTCAAAACTTCAACTTTGATTCTGATTTTGGTGAACAAATATTTCAATTTTTAAGCTGGTTTAACTAAAATGAAGTTGTTTGGTAAAAATCCAACATTAATAAAATATTAGGTATTGCCCTTTAGAAAATCTGAACTTTTGGAGATCCTCTCTTGTTAGGCATACTGTGTCGATCTTTCAAAAGCTACTGCGTGTCAGGATTTGAGAAAATTGAAAACAATATATTTATTATTATTAGGTTAGGGTCAATTATAAATTCCGTAAGTGTTACCTGTTGTTTTTAGCATTATCTTGTTCCTATTTTTGTTTCTAGGCATATTATTGTTTTACTATTATCATTGTAAATTCATAACTATCGACTTGAGATTATCGTTTTTCTATTATCGGTTTATCAAATTGCTTCCACGATCATTGCATCGTCTAAAACCAATCTGTTAAGGTGGGCTATACATTTATGTAAAAGACAGTACCCATTACACCTGCATCATCTTAAAACTTAAAGCATCGGAACATCTGTCTTCAACAAGCAAGGAGTGAAATCAGGCCAGACAACTCACTTTCTCTCCTATATTTAAAACCATCACTAAATTTGTGTTTAATTTCTTATTAATATTACATAATTATATAAATAGGTTTTTGCTTTAAATGATTTAAATTCAATTTAATATACTTTTTTTGTTTAACTGTAAGCTTCTGGCCCAGAAAATAGTCAAAATTATTTATATTAATAAAGAAAAGCACTAAGAATTTATGAATCTAGATTCTACAAACCTTGGTACTTGAAGACCAATTTTTGCTTTCATTTTAAACAGTTAAAGTGTGCTAAAAGTCATTAGCAATCATAATTACATCAATTAAAGTAATACTGGCCTTCGTTTTGGGTGAAATTTAAATAGTTAGTTTAAAGCGTAATTAAATCCATTGCAATTATTTATATTTATTTCAGATTATAAAGAAGGTTATGTAGCTTTTGAACACTAACTATATAAAACAGATACATGACGAAAGTTATACAGATTCTATTATTTGTTATTTCTTTCTTGTCTTTTTCCTTTTCTTATTTTATTTTATCCCACTTGGCCCGTTAGTTATTTTAGGAGACGAGTGGTTATCGGCTCGAGGAATCTTCGTATGCAAATTTGTAGGAGGCAAACCGGGCGCCCTGTTATAAGGTTCCGACCGCATGAGCCTAGCCGTGGGAATTTTTGTAAACCCCTTTACCAACACCAAAAGGGTCAAGAAGTCTTTAATTTGTTTAAGTTATAATTCACACGTAATAGGTTTTAAACCTATTTCTTGGCAATTAAGGCTTCAATTTCGTGAACGAGTGATAATTTCCGGAGGTTAAGTCTGGACACTATAGCCACAGGTATTTTTGTTTGGATTCGCATAACGGACCCTAGCGTGAACGAGAACATTATTGTCCAACAGATGTACACCCCGAAGCAGTACTCATTGATTTCCTACCATAAACGCGTTTTACTGCTTTCACTGCTGTAAAGTCACATAGTGCTTCATATGTTAGCCACTAAGCAGAGCTACCACAAAGTAAATGGTTTCTAGAATGACGGATTCTACTAACTAACCCCGTTGGAGATTGCCTTCCATAGTATTTTCCCCTAACTGGAACAATTAAATCCATTCTTTCACATTTGAATACACAAATGCTTTATCGAAACTGTTTTTAATTGATGTCCAAGTAGCTTCTTATTTGATGGGAATTAAATCTAAGAAGAAACCACGAAGTATCCAAAGAATAAAATTTTAATTTATGAAACCATATATTTCGTTTAACTCTAGTCATCATAATCAATTTAAGCTTCATTATTATATAAAGGTTTCAATATAATATTTCAAGAACATAAATTACTATATACGTAAATAATTGTGTAATCTCAGGTGGTATAAAAATAAAGCAGTGAAAGAGCTGCATATGGGTAAATTAGTAAGCAATGCCGATGATGGCTGTTCTATGAAATGATATAAAGAACGCTTGGCCCAACATATTCTCGTTAGATTTTAAATCAAATAGTAATTAATGGAAAAAATGTAGATATAATTGTCGTTGTTCGTCGTACTGTAATAACTTTTACAACCAAGAAAAGTTTTCTGCCTATAGAGTGATTACCTTTTAGCATTTTATTACATATGGATTCAAGCTGATTAACGATATGTAAATAGAGATATTTAAAACGCAATGAGTACATACGTTTTTAAATGAAAATGAACTAGTATGAAATAACTAAATACCCCACTTTAGGAAAATTATATGTTTTATTAAGTATTTCAACAGCATGTATTAATTTTTGTTGTAAGCAAAGGCCCAACTGTTGTGTAAATATGCGTAAATGCTTATGAATATCACCAACAGTTCGTCAGTAAACCATTCAAACAATAGGTAGGTTGACGGTGGATGATATATCGGACATATAACAACAGACGCATCCGACTGAGACGTCCTATCACCAACTAAGCGGACCATTGAATTCATTGTTGCTACCCTAGTGTTTGGCCAGTTTCACCCTGATAATGCAGTAATTACCAAATTTCGTGAAATTATTCATAGTCATTGATCAGCCCAGGTAGTTTTATTCGATATCTCTATGATTGATTATACACAGTCGCTATATCCGTGTAGTTTAAATGAAAGGTTTGAATGATTTGATAGTCTATGTATTTTGAAGCTAAAATTATGGTGTATATTTCAATTATACATAGGTTATCGCTGGCGCTATCAGAAATTCAATGTAAACACGAAACCGTCTATTATAATGGATAACGATATCAAAACCTAATAAATTATACAAGAACCCACCTTTTCTAACAAAACTAATTTGTAGAGAACATACTTGAAGTTCTAATCGTGTATAAACATGCTGCCGTTATAACAAAATTATAAACAAACAAAACCGAATGCTTCCCTTTAACTTTCGAATTGCACCACATTCTATACTCTAAAAATATTTTTGTCTTCAACAAACTCTTTAAATTTGTTGCTAAAATCTGAGGAGATAAATCGATATAGAATTTTATGCTAATACTGGACGCAAAATTAAATTTCAATATCTGGAATGCTTTCAGAATTATTCGAATTACTATCTCAAAGCACACATTTTTAAGTTATTGAATTTTAAAATGACATTCTTAACAGTAATATAGTTTTATACCACTAACGTTTTGAAAGGCAATCTTCTATTAAGGAACAAATCTCTCCCTATAGCAAAAAGCGGAAATTTAATTTGTTGTTTTCCTACATTAAATTCATTAGTATTTCCTACAAAATACTAATATAACGTAGTCCCAGAGCCAACAGAAATTCAAAATACATACAACAATGTAGCTTGTCGGAAAACTTTTATAGTGTATCCAAACGATCACGTTTAAACATGATGGTCTTGGAAGCGGTAAAAGATAAAGTTCAGGTTAAATAATAGAAAGTGTTCAACGTCTTAAATGACAATTAAGATTTGCATTAAAAGTTTTAAAATTTTTAGTCGCTTAAGCGCTATAGCTGAAAAACTGAAATTTTCCATTTTCTTTGTCTGTTTCTCACTTTTTTATCTTCAGAAACATACGAAGTTCTTGCTTCGTTTTGATGATATTACCTAGACGTTTAATTATATACAACCCGTAGACGGCTATAAATTTAGTAAAAGGCGCCTTCAATTTCCTTTCTGATGATACTAGATTTGACGCAATTATCTTTTAAAAACAAGGAATTTATATAAGAAAAAATTAATATTTTGTTTTAAATTTGTGAATAAAAATTGATCCGGGTTACTCTATTAATCAAAATATCATGAACACAAAATAAAAATTTTATTTGATTCTGTTATTAAACTACGTGAATATTAAGTTAATTTGTTGTGGAGCCCTTCAATAATTTAGTGAAGTTTGACATTCTGTCTTGTTATATTTTTTGTCACAAAAACTCTGTGAATGTAGCGAAATGTACTTGAACAAATGCAAGTAACATAAAAATTCATCTGTATCTACATTTAAACGACTCTAAGTGAATTTATAACAGCAGGAAAATTTACTTCACTAAATTTCATAACGTGCCGAATAATTGAAGAAATTGAAATTGCTATGTTGCAAAGTATAATTGAAGATCCAAATATGTCAACCAGGCAAATCTAATATTCTGCTAAGGTGCTTAACGCAGATCATTTAGTTTTAAAACGAAACGAAATGCTATTCATACAAGTATCATGCTGGTCAAGGTTTAAGGCAAAGAGATGTGGAAAGGTGAAGAAAATTTTGCAAACGGTATACTAAGATTTGTACTGAAATTATGTATTTGACGTAGGCAGGTTTACCAATAGTAGAATGCTCAATAGACAAATCATTAGGTACTGAGGTACAGAAAACCCCCATAATATGCGAACCGCTAGAAATCAGCTGCGGTTTGTATTCTATCTTTGATGTGGCATATTAGGTTCACAATTAATCGGATCAATAAGTTTTGAGGACACATTAATGGTGTAAACATACCTCCATCTACTACAAAATACCGCCTAAAATCTATTAGATAGATCTCCATTATCCACAATCAATAATTGATGATTTCTTGGGATGGTGCCTCAGCACCTAGTTCGCGAGCTGTGTAACGGTATCTTACGATTGTTTTAATGGTAGATGTATTGAAACCAATGAGCTAGCCAAACGACTAGCTAGATCTCCTGATGCAACTTCTATGTATTTGTCCCTTTGGGGTTATATCAAGAATAAAGTTTGTGTTCGGCAGTATAATAACAGGATGAACCGTCACGAAAGTGTTCTTCCAGGATGTCAAAATACTCCTCGTTGTATCTTAAGAAACAAAATGTATTTAACAATTAAAAGACGCTTTGTGTACTTAGAAAATAATGGACAACTATTTGAAATTCGCCCATAACGTTATCACAGTGCTTTATTAGTCAATTGCATTACTAGGTATTGATAAGATCGCGTTCTTTACTATTGTTTCTGTTAGATGTTAATTAAGGTATCCATTCCCCTCTCTAAAATAAAAAAATTGTTTCTTTGATACAACTTCATTATTTAAAAGACAAATACGAAAGGTGTCCGATATTAAATGTACTACCCAAAATTACACTAACATTTATATTTAAAATAAATATCTAGTACACTCCGCAAAATACGGTATAGCTTTGTTTACTTCTCGGCACGATCTCCGTAAATGTTAAGAGATTTACCCCAGTGTGACACTAGTTTGAACATTCATGCACGGTATTGCTGCTCATCAAGCTCCTTGAAGTAGTTCACAATAGTGTTGCAATACCTCCTGAAGCACAAAGTGTTTCCCTGGCAGAAATTTCTTCAAATAAAATAAAATTTGAGGGCGTTAATTCTGGACTATTTGGAGGATGTTACAGGACCCCCAATTTCGCTGCGTCAATCACAACTTGTTTTGGTTTAATATGTGGAGTTTTACGCCATTGCGCAAAGGTTTAATTCCTCCGAAATCCTCCCGGAATTTCCTTTCTAATGGCTGTATTCAATTTCTTGAGAGTTTCCCAGTATTTATTTCTATCAGTAGTTGTTCTCAATTCAAGGAATTAAAACAGCAGTAGGCTACATACTACTGTGGTCACGGTTTTACTTGAGTACTGAATTTTTTGCTAACTGGTGAAGCTAATCGTTTCCATATCATGGACTGTTAATTTGTCTTGGTGAATTCATAAACTTAGGTTTCATTTCCGGTAATGATGCATTCAATGCAAGAGTTCCCTTCTGTTGATATATCCGATGAGATTTTTAAACGGACTCTTATTCGAGAGCATTTTAGGTACTCAGGGGCCGGAGCTTTACGGAAGTTTATGCCGCATATAATTCATGGACACAATACCCAAGAACACCATTTATTTCAGAAATTTCACTAACTTTAATGCGCCTATCTTCCTTAATAATCACATGTTCGACAATTATGCAGTTTTCAACGGTGAGTGAGATCTTTGGCTTGTCGCTCTTCTTCTCCGTGCCATTATTCAGCTCCATTCGTACATCTTTAAATGTTTTGCGGCTAATGCTGACTTCTTTTCGGTTTAGAACGTTCGAATCATACATACCCTGTAATATTCTATTACTTTCGCTTTGATGAGATAAAGGACTTACTCCTTATAAGTACTTTAACATTTTAGATAAAACTCATAAAATTATAAATTTGTTGCCTCTTTTAGCGCTCGTAGTTATTGGTCTTATTTACTAAAAGAAAGCTTTAATAAATGAGCCATAGTTAATGCATCTTATTTAAGCGTACAAATAACAAAGACTTTTAAAATAAAACGCGAATACTTGTATACCGCATACCTATATATCATGAATAATATGTTTTTGTATATAATTGAACTTCTTTTACTTATCATGGAAAATATAATTTCAACAGTCACCCATTCAACTTACTGACAATTCCCAATGCAGTTTAACTGTCAATGTGCATCGGTTACCGATTTACGTAGTACTTGCTTATGCTGTGAGGCTGCTAAATTTAAATAATGAAATCTCACCTTTCAGAAACTTTTAATGTTTGCGGTATGCTATTCACATACACACTTACCAACTTTTAAAAATATACCATTAACGGATAAATCAAACTTCAAGCTGAATATTTATAGTATAAACCTGACAACTAAAATTTGCATTGAAGCCAATACAATATGTATGCAGACATCGTGGCCGAAATGTTCCGAGAGAGCAAGTTATTTCGCAAACCGATCATTTTAGAAAAAAATATGCAAACGTTGTTTGGTATCTAAAAATTCATTTAGCTAACTTGACCATATGACCTTGAGTGACCTTGACACAAAGATATTAATACGATTCCAGTTTGTTTAAATAGTAATCCCGCGTTTTCTTATGCAAATTTGTTGATTACCTTAAGACGTTTTCAGAATACATTTATTCACTAAAACCGGCCTAGCATTTCGCAAATTATTAACTATGAAAGGTTTAATAGGTAAATTTTAGAAAAGTTTATCCCAATTTCCGCGACTGTAATTCATAAGTGAATCCTAAGTCAGCGCTATTGAGTTGCAATTAGATTTCGATTTTCCTATTAGTTTCACAGCTACGATTGTTGCAATTAGCTGAGTATGAACGCCTTTGCCTTCCAATGACGCAAGGTTCGGGATCGTGAACGATCTTTATCCGAAACGACCAATTTGTTTAATAAAACATTACGAGGGTAGCATAACGCCATTTCAAAATCCACAGTTGTACGAAAAATTCAATGTAAGATTACCAAGATCCGGTTGACCTGCTACGGCAACTAATGACGAAGTAGGAGTGGAAGTTTGCAGAGATTTATTCAAAATGAATATGAAAGTACTTGAAAAATTTCTCCTGATCATAGTATGACCCTTCCTCCCTTCAAAAATTTTCAAAGAGCATCACTTCCAGCCGAGTAAGTTGCATTTAATTCAGGAAGTCTCCGAGGATAACTTTGGTCGTCGTGTAGAGCCTTGCAAACACAGAATGTTGCTGCAACCGCAACTTTTAAATCAGATTTGCTTCTCTTATGAAGTAAGTTTCTTTCTGAGCGATTATGTAAATCGAGAGAATATGCGTTATTGGTCGGACACAAATCCGCACTAGACCACTGAATCGGATACCCAGAAGTAGCAAAAATTAAATGTCTGGATTAGCATATTAAACAATAGTGTTGTTGGACCTTTATTGAGAGAATTTGAATGCAGATGGATAACGGGACATGTTATAGCACGTTGCCAGAAATGAACTTTGATGTTTGGTTTTAGCAGGATTGGGCGCCAGCTCACTTTGGCAGACAAGTTCCTGAATTTTGGACAATGAGTTTGCAAACAGGTGGATTGGAAGATGGAGAAGAATTGAATTGACAGCGAATTCCCCCGATAATTTTTTGTAGGGATATCTAAGAGATAAAGCTTTTGAAGCGGAAATTGCTCGTTAACCAGCGGCCACGATTTTTTGAAGGGTGTACATTTGAATAATTGTAATAAAATGAATGCAATTAAAAAAACTTCATCATTAAATTTTTATCGTTAATAACTCACGAACCATTAGGCTGGTTTTATCAAATCAGGGCATCCTGGAAACACCTTAAAGTCGTAAATACACCTAGGTGAAACATTTAGGGTTAATTATTTAAAAAACTTGACCTGATACTGATATCGTGGTATTAAATAGTTAAGTTCAATAAATGTATTTTTAGACGGTAAATAAATTTTGTATAAATCATTTTTTTGTAAAATGAACGGTTTCCGAAATGTTTTGCTGTCGCGGAACTTTTCGATCACCTGGAATCTTATATAGGGCAATAAAAATTAAAAATCAAAATTAGTAATATAATTTTAAATACTACACAGTTTGAAGCGCACGATTTAAGCGATTTCAATGGCATATTCCCTATTTATTTTATTTTATAGTTTATTACACATATCATATGCCCACTGGAATACAGTAAACCTTTTAATAAACTCTTAAAATGATAATAAACCCTTTTAGAACTGAATTATTACATTTCGATAATTAAGAATTTCTTAGTTATGTAACAACAGTTTCTTAATGCCCCTACTTTCTTTTATTAGTTTTATGTACAAAGATTGAGTCAGCTATGCGTATTTCTAAATTAATTACATCATAAGCGTGATTAATGGAAATTGTATACACAGTAAGCTATTAAGGAAGTTTGTCGCAACAAAATATATGTGGGTAATTATATAACTAATCAAGAAAGTTGTAAAACGGAATTTGATTTACAAGTGTATAAAGAGAATAACTATAACTTTTTGTATGTGTATAAGTTTCTCGAATTATAATGGTTTTATACCATTAAACAAACAAAAATATTAGGAGACAGTGGCAATGTGTAACTCAAATCCCCCATTAGTACTAAAATCGTTCCTAAAGTTCTGCAAAACTTTATCCTAAGGGGTGAGTGATGTATTAGACCCTAGACAGCCTTTTCAAACTACGGTATTCTTATTTTACAAGACATGCATCAAATAGTTCTAATACAATATTAAAAATGTTAAAGACGTTATGATAGAAACGAATCCCCCAGCTCAAATGCAACATCTAATCAAACTGTTAAAGTTTACACGTTAGTTTTGTACCCATTGCATTTCGTAATAAATTGCAGCATGGACGAAACTAACAGATTTCAACTGTCATGTCTTAAATTAATGTTTTCCAAAAGCATAATTCTTTCGAGACTCATCATAAATATCTCTTTCTGTTAAAACCATAAAATTAAAAAAGCGCCAGCTCCCTATATCTAATATTGAATTACAAAGATTTCCCATTTCCCTTCTAAAAAGCTTCTGACAATACCAGATTTTCGACGTTTTCCGGATCGTTAGACAGGAGCTTTTTTATCAGCGTTGACATGAAGAAAACAAAAGCGTGTTTACATCCTCAATATTATCAGATTGAAATATGATATTGTAATTTTATATATGAATATACATGTCTTATTAATTGAAAATTTCGGAACAATTCATTTTAAACATTGTTGTTTAAAGTTAAAATTTAAGAATCACTAATTGGAAATGTTATTTAGGTTTAATTCAAGCTTGGCTTATTCTTGCCATAAAAACTTACTAATATCGAATGAAATATGATACGCAACATGTCTTACAACAGAAAGCAGGAAGCCTTGGAAAATTAAATTTTTAAATTATTAAATAAGGTTTTATACTTTATAGTGTCTCGTTTAATTAATTCTATGTGTGCAATATAATTCTTTGCTGCAAGTAGAATTAAATAATGATTAATAAAAAGTAAAGAATTTCACACAATGTAATCCATAAAACGTTTATAGTAAATAATTCGACTAGTTTCGCCTACAATAATGAGGCATTATCAAGAAAATTTCGAAAACCCACTAATGTAGGCGAAACTAGTCGAATTATTTACAAGAATCTGTTATGGATTAGACTGTGCGTAATATTTTACTTTCTATTTATCATTGTTATGCAATCCATTGTGTGCTTCATGCACCAAAATCCTATCGTATTATTTAATTATAGAATTAAATATATCCGGTAACGTGCATGTAACCTCACTTAAATTCAATGGTTAATTCTTGTGGTAACTATGACATTTTATATTTTAGAATATAAGTGATAGTTATAAATTTCCCATAATGGTGACATGTTTCAAGGCTCCTTTTATTTTGTAGACACAAATTGCGCTGTAAATAATTTGATTTAAGTAAGGTATAGTGTATAACTCTACTTTATTATTTAGAAACATGTTTACCACTAGCTTCGTAACACTCTACAGGTCTGGATAATTTAAACTCAGTGATGTCATGTACATTAGTATATATTAAAGTTATGGGTGCCGGGCCTTTTATAGCTAGGTCATAGGGAAGGGACAACGAGTTGGTTAACAAGCTTTTTAAAATATTCCCAATTACGGCATTAATACATAAATAACAATATCTTGCTACGTAGGACACTAAGTTTACTCCTTGAGCAATAATTTACACGTATTCAGCTTAATATTTGATTTAGAATGCACTAGTAATAATCGTTTGTATTTATATATATTTACAAGAGCCCCTTAATAAGACAAAGTTCATGGAATAGCTAAGCTAAACGAATTTCAAGTGTTATTTATATACAAGTTGCAAAGTTTTCCTTCTACCGTTACCCAATAGATGGCTTTAGTGGTATGAGGTGTTGAAATAAACAGATGTAAACGTCATACAATAAGCTTGGGCATTTGTCAACGTAACCTCATCGAAACATTAGCCGATTTGTGTCCACAACGTAAAGTTATTCTCGATTGAAATTTCAATGTACGAGAAAAATTCTCGTCTTTTGCGGGAGGTTTTAATTTTCTGTGTCAATAATAGGAAATATGCGGCTGCAGTCATCGAAAGCTCTCAAATACTTATGAGACCGCTAGTAGAGGAAGAACGTACCGTGAGTGATTTTAACGCTTCAAGAACGGTGATTGTGACACCGAAGACCGGTATGTCGTTGGAAGAGGGAAGGTATTCAAAGATACAGAATAGGAGGCATTACTCCATGAAGAACACAATAAGAATTGGCACAATCATTAGTAGTGACTCAGAAAGCCATTTCAAAACGCCCGAAAGTCATGGGATGATTTAGAAGCAAGGAACATGGGTGCCGTATGACTTGAAGCTGATTGATGTTGAATGGCGTTTGTTTGCTTGTAAACAGCTGCTTGAAGGGCAAAGACGGAAGAGATTTCTGCACCTTATTGTGATTGAGGACGGAAAATAGGTTCATTGCGATAACATTAAGCGCAGAAAATCATGGCAACTTCCCAGCCATGTTTCCATGTCGACGGCCAAACCGAATATTTACAGTTCGAAGGTCATGCTACATATTTGGTGGAATCAGTTCAGCGTAGTGTATTATAAGCTGCTAAAACCGTCTGAAACAATCACAAGCGATTTATATCGAAAGCAATAAATGCGTTTAAGCCGAGCATTGAAAGATAAATTGCCGTAATGCAACGGGAGACACGATAAACTGACTTTACAGTATGACAATGCTCGACTTCATGTTATAAAGTCGGTTAAAACATACATGGAAACGTTTATATGCGAAGTCCTACCCCACCTGCCGTATTATCCAGATATTGCTTCCTCTGACAATCATTTGTTTCGATCAATGGCATACGGCCAGCCTGATCAGCACTTGCGTTCTTATGAAGAAGTCAATAGTTGAATCGATACGTGGATCACCTAAAGAGATGAGCGGTCTTTTTGACCCAAGATTCATACGTCGCCCGAAATATGGGAGAAAGTAGTCACCAGCGATGGACGATATTGTGAACCGTAAATGTATAGCCAGTTTTTTACAATAAACCCTCTAATGTCGAAAAAAGCGGAGGAAACAACATTGTACGCCCTTTATAAAGGTGGTATTGTAGAATATTAAGCAATAAAATTACACAGAATGCTGTCATTGAAACGTAGTATTGATATAATATAAAAACTGCCTACAGTGTAACAATGCTTATTATTTCTATTTATTTTCGTTTTATAATAACTAACTAGCGAAAAATAAAATTGCTTTCACAAGATGGTTTTTAAAACAAATATCAAATTAGTTTGGGGTATAATGGCAAGCAGCCATAAATAAATATCCAAACAAATTCTACAAAATCAAAATCAATTTCGGTGCATTTCTACTCTCATTTCGTTTTATATTTTTATATGATTATATTCAAGATAAAAAGATTTATACAGTATATCTTCTTAATTTAGTTCCTTTATTTCTATTTACACGGAATTTAACAAAGATTTCATGTGTCCAATGTTTCTGGGTTTTAAAAAGTGACAAGTGCTCCCCAAAATTATAAAGTGCTTTACAATGAATTTAAGTTAAACAGTTTCGGTAGTTTAGTAAATAATTGAATGTTCATACAGGAAAAACGTTCGTGGTAAAATATAATTTCTAAGTAACATGATTATCGTTTCATAGGTACACATTTAAGACCGTACTAAGTTCATTTTTGATGTAGATAGGTGGCAATAGATCTAAAGTAACTAGAGCCAGATTATGTGGTGGTTTGTAGTAATGGGACAAGCTAAAGCATCACATTTCAAGTACCTATAAGACCCGTCTGATGATGGTGCTAGCTTATAAGTTTAGTTGAGCTAGATGGTGCTAGCCATAATGAAAGTAAAGCTAGCGTTTCAAATCCCACAGAGATGGGGGGGGGGCGTGTTAATTTGTCCCCCTCCCCTGCCGCTGAATACAAGTGATTATATCTCAATTACCTTTGAGATACTAGCTTTATATTCTAGCTTTCTATTTTGAGATACTGGCTTTCAATTTAGTGGAACTGGATGATGCTAGATTAGGAAATTCTGGAGCTAGATTCAAAGACAAATTGATCAAAATGACGAAGGAGAGGGGTAAGTTAAGGGAACCAGAAAATTCATTAAACATAGCTCGAAAAGTTATTTACTTTTTAAGTATCCCCTCTACATAAGATCACAAGGAGACAAGTTGAGACTCCAGGGGGGCCGCGAAATATTCACTTTACGAGATATTATTTTTCATGCGTATATTTCATTTACGACATGCCGCACCATCTTGTTGAGGTCATGCCCTGGTATGCGCATCAAGTTCTTTAAATTTAGGAAATAAATATTCCTGTACCATTATCCGCCGAATATAATTTACGGTTACAGCCTCATCTCGCTTATTATCAAAGAAATACAGACAAATAATGCCGTGGGCTAAAACGACCGCCCAAACTGTAACCTTCGATGATTGTAGTGACATCTTGTATTTCGATTTAGGAGTTTTCTGGGTCTAGTATCAGAAATTCTGTCTACTGACTTGATCATTAAAGTGAAAATGAGCTGTGTCCTTAAATAAACTGCTATTAAAACTTACAAACCGGTTTAGTAATTTCTCGGCAATTACGAAGCTTATATTGAGGTAAATATTTTTCAATTCGCTGACTAATTCAACCTCCTATTAAGGAGGTGTGGCAATTTAAGGTATTTCCTCAAAATACGTCGCAAAGGTGATCGCGAAAAGACAAGCTCGGTTTATTTTTTGCGAGTTGATAATCCGGGCTTTTGCTGTATAGAAACTGCTTTCTCGGTTGCTACAATAGTAGAGTGTTCTTTCTAGCCCACGGCCTATTCACACTTTCACTGCGATACTAAATCAGGTTATGCAATCCGAACTCATTGCGAAATAAGCGTCCGAAACCTATATGCAATTGTTTGTGCCACCTTAAATATTTTCTAGATATTTAGTTTCCAATACGTTAGAAACCATTCTTGCACTATATGCATATATTAACTTAAACCCTTATCTGGCCCGATTATACAATAGCGCAATGTTTGGAAAACTTTGCGCTAGATTTAGCGCAAGTACTGTGATTACAGTACTTTCACATTTCGCTTCAAATTAAGGTTTTTTATTTGAACAACTCTGACATGTTTTGAACCGTCCTTTTATCAGTAGCTACTAAACCAAGGTTTTGCTCACCTATTATTCCTCACCAGCAACAAAATTTTAATACTCCATCAATGACCGATGACTGTATCATAAATAGGTATTATAAACCAATGTGAAACTGATCATGTTATAAAGAAGCGAGTGAAGTTAGAACCAACCTTCCCTCAATTTTTTAGTAAGCGAGGATGCGCTCTCCTTCGAATAGTTTCTTTGCAACGGCCCTACTTTACCAATCTTTGACGATTTATTGCAGCTGTATTTATCAAAATCTCTGTGGGAATATAAGTCCATCCTTCATATTTATCACTTGTTCAGTACTCATATTAACTCTTGAAATTGTAAAAACTCTACCCAGAGAAAACTTGAATGCTGGAGACCAGCATATCTTGTGAACGATATTAGCTAGACATATAACTAACAAGACCTTGAGCTATCATTTTGTTACTTAGAGGTATTGCATCACGTACCAATACAGCTTAAATTAATCCTAATTATTGCAATTTTGATGCATAAATCTTATCTGTTCTCTTATAATTATTTATACTTTTAGTTTGGTTGAAAAATTTAGAAAATCTACCAACTTTAGGAATGCAGTGAACATCTAAATGTGATAATTGAAACTTATTGCGATCCAAGGCCTCTACTTCATTACGTTTACTTATTGTTCTTCGAATAGTTAAACTATGTAACGTATTTTTGGGGCAACGCTGTTTCTTATAATTTGTTCCACATAGCTCAATATAATCCAAAACCTTCTTGCTTATTTCAACTTATTCTACACAACACTATATGTAGTTCAATTACTGGAATATATAGTATAATGGTTTTGGTTGATGAATCAAATGAGGATGTGGGTGTAAAAATTGTGGTCAAAAGGTAGGGCAGTGCAAAGCTTGTTAAAGTTGTCTGGCAAGCTTGTTGTCGGTCGGGGTCGTGAGTTGGTGATAATGGTTGATGTAACTGCAATCCAGCGTATTTTCTTAAAATAAATGGAGAAAGAGAATGGTTGAAGGGCGCCACGTCGTCTTTCTACCTATGGTGATAACACGATGTCTTAATCACCTCTCTGCTGATGCTGCGTTTGTTGTATGGCCAGCATGACGGGAAGGGTATCATTCTACGGTAGTGTTGCGTAAAAATTGCTAAAGACAAAGGTAACATAGAACGCTCAGGGTATGTTCAAGATCGAGAATTGGGTAATTGTCTGAACTAATTTAACTAGTAAAGAAGTGCATGAATAAAAGTGTGCAGAAACATACTTAATCTAAAGAAATAAGATAAGATAGCCAGGACATGTCATTTATTCCGACAAAATCGGTAATAAAGGATTAAACATTTCAAAGAATAGTTAGTAGCTAAGTATGAATAATATTCACATTAAGGAACCATTTAAACAAATAATACATCCGAAGTCGAAACGAACAATGTATTACGTAGTTAAGTTAATCGAGTGCGGGTTAAAATTTTTTAAAGTTATGTCATTTTGTCTGCTCCAAGCTTGTTTAAGCTAATTGTAATACGTACAAATCAAATTTAAACATTTACATTCGGCTGACTAACATAAAACTTAGTCAATTTTTTAGAGCCTTTTAGACAGTTTATAATAACTACTGGAAGCAATAACAATTTTTAAAGTTTCTGGCAATTAAATGCCAGAGAATTACAATTTATGACTCATTGTTTTGTGTATATATATATATATATTGGGCGCCATATAAATTGCTATGATTTTTTGAAAATTGAATTTTATTTCACAATTCAATTTATTATAATTGTTATTGCAGCCCCACGTTTGGGCGTCATATAAATTGCTATGTTATTATTGTTATTTGAATTTTATAGTTATTTATTAATTGTTATTGCAACCCCACGTTTGGGCGTGCCATATAAATTTGCTATGATATTTTTGTTAAAACAATTATTATTTACAATTATATTTAATTTAATGCCCCGCGTTGGTTGTTCATATAAATATGCTATAACCTTTTTGAAATTTCATTGAAATTTTATTTATAATTATTATTAATTCGAAAAGTTTTAAATTTTGATACTTAATAGTTGTCCAAAAGGTTAACAGTGAATTTTGAAAAAATTTAATTTTCCCGAACTTATCGTGTCGGTAATTATGCTATATTTAATTTTGAATTCTCTTAC
>JAHWXV010294549.1:0-14290 GCA_024586415.1 Phrixothrix hirtus | reverse complement strand
TATATATATATATATATATATATATATATATATATATATATATGTACAGAAATTTTCTTTCTCAATAGATAGTTAAAACAATTTTGAAAAGGTTACGTTCGAATGTTATGATGTTTTAGATCTAATGGTATACACGGTATAACTTTAGTCATCAAAGTCTATTTTTTAAATACGACCTGTGACTAAATGGAGACGAAGCGAAATTGTGTTTTTGATAATTTTATATGACAGTTTTACGATTTTTGAGGTACTGTACATGTGCTTGTCAAATACCATTCTTATAAATTTTACACCTTGTATATAGTACTGACGATGATAAACATCTACATTTCCTCCATCTTAAACAAACATACACATCAATGCAATTTATAATAGATTTTAAGTTTAACTTAATTTTTATAATAAATGGTACAACACGCTCTTGTTGAAACTACGTAACCAAGAAGGACTGAAAATACAAACTTAAAATTGTGCAAAACATAGGAAGGCAGTGATTTATACTGTAATATAATATATTTTTTGCTGGTTTTTCATGTATTTCATAACTCGCTTTGCAGAATTGCATTTAAACGTTTTCCAATATATCATTTGAGGGCGTACAAAATCGAAATTTTACCCAAATTTCAACTATTGAAATGCGAGAAGCTGGCATAGTATACTGAGAAATCAGTGAAAGTTTAAATCAGTATCACTTAAATATCTGTCACTTGTGGATAACTGGGCCCAAAAGAGTGACCGAAGTTACTTGCAGCACCAATAATCCTGAAGATCAAGTTCTTCGAAGATTGTTACTGAGAGATCGGTTTTATAGTTCAAGAATGTCGCAGTACACCGTTTCAGGCGAATAGAACGAAGAATACTTCTTTCAGATCAATTTGTCGTCGTATTGCTTTATTTGGTTTCAGTTACTATCGTTCGAACCAAAGACTTCAAGTAGTAACTGCCGCGCTTGAAATAAAGTGATGAAATTGGTGCATGCAGCAATGCTGTCTATAAATAACGGTATCCAAATAGTCAAGTGACGTTGCAAAGAAAGGCGCAGAGGGGACGTACATATTTAATTCCTGGTGTTGTAGTTTGGGGAATAATCTGTAATGGTCACCGAACACCTCTGGTGTTCATTCTAGACGCATTTACCGCGACATGGTCAAAATATTCCCAACGCTCTGTAAAGTTAAGTTTTTGGTCTTGTAACTTTTGAATAATTCAATAATTTAAATGGAATGTTTTTTCCCACTTCCAAGTTCAATATTTGAACGCCTAATCGACATGGTCATAGACATTTTGCTGACTTTGGCGACATTGTAATCGCCACACCTATCTTTGGAAAACATTTAGAAGTGCTCGGTCTGATAATTGCTCGAACTCGTCGATATTAATTGGCTGAGGCTAATTCCAGCTAGCTCAGACTCAATGGTCGCCAGCTATTAATTACGAGGGTTATCTCTAAATTCAAGACCGCTGGAAAATTTCTCTCCTTGAGATTGACAAACCTTATAAGCGCGTCTGAATTTCTTGCAATATGTGGCATTCATTTGGAAACATCCGGTATATATATTTAAATGAATTAATAGTAAAACCTAATTGGTAAATTACCAGCACCATTTTTAGGTCAAAATTACAAACGCAAATATTTAAATCTTGGAAGTTCGTTAATAACAACATTTATCATATGCAAAACTCCCAGTTCACGTTTTGTAAAACATAGCGGCTTTTTCTTAACAAAAATACAATATCAGATTTACCGTGAGAATGTTTATTCGTCTAAAAATAAATGTTAACCACTGATCCCCTTCCCCTTGCAATTTCAAGGAGAAAACTTCCATTAACAGGCAGTAGAGTCTCGAACGTTACGAAAAGAAGTCTCGTTCTTCTATGTGTGTGCCTTGAATAAGTTTACGGAAATCATCGACGAGTTACCCTCTTATATGGTTATGTATTGGAGGCCGAATTACTGAGAATTCGACCTGCTATCGCTAAAGGCGAATTGTGTTGGGGTCAGCGTCGATCACCTGTACGATTCGTTAGCGAAGGCTAGGATCCCATGAGGCAGTACGCAAAATACAATAGAATCAGCAAACAAAGGCCGTACTTTTCCTTTAAAGTCGCAGACCGCGAAGACCTAAAGTAGGTGACATTCTTAGATTTTTCAATTCACTGAATTCCTCCAGAGAATCCGACAACCAACTCCCTTTTGTTCACGTAATAACGTCCGCTGGAAAAACTTACTTCAATCCAGTAACGGATAGACAATTTTCATTCACGTTTGTGTTAAATTTAATTAATGAATGCAAATAAATTTAATTGAATATTTAAATTAACTTGAGGCCACGACTAGACGGGGCCGGTTCTTGTCATCGTTAATTTAGAGTAAATACAGGAATTCGAAAGGGGTCCCCTATTTTGCACATTATTTTTGTTTTTAGGTATACAAATGTTCAAATATTTTTTTTAATCTGTACCATGTTATGGTGTCGGTTTGAACCGAAAAGGGCAGTGAGAAATCAGGACACGACATATCCTAGCTAGCACTAAACAACTTTTTCAGTTTGAAATGCGTTTTCACAATTAGAGGACCAACGGAAGTAAGCGCTTTTACGAGTAAGCGCTGACATAGATGTAATTGAGTATGAATCTTTGATTCTAATTGGTCATCGCGTACCATTTTGGGAGTTTGAAGAGCGACTATTAACAGTACACGATCAGTCGTGCTATTACCATTAGGCCTCAACCTTGACTGATACTCAAAATTGACGCCTAAATTTAATCAATTTACTTGTATTTATTTATCTGTATCTTCCAGTACGAAAGATCTAAATTACTTTAGCTGAATTAATCTCATGCTAGGGAAATAGCCGATTACTGGGATGCATCCGAACTTTTGCTGTGGTTATGGTTATCTCTAAATTAAAAACCGTTCGGTTGTAAAAAATTTATTATGAAAACTTTATAAATATTTTTGTATCTCTATTAAAATACATACATTTTATTAGTGCTTTACATAATCGCCACATACATTAAGACATTTATCATAGCCAGTCGCTAGTCCGTTTAGGCATTGATTGACAGCATTTTTAAATTCATTGTCACCCAAAAATTCTTTCAATTTCCCAAACAAATGGCACTCAGAAGGAACTAAGTCCGATGGTGGGTGATCGAAAATTTTCCATCCAAATCTTCTCGATAAATCACGTGTCACGCCTACAACATGTGCACGTGTATCATCGGCCAGCCGTCCACGTTGCCGATTTTGAATGGCACGTCGTAACTTACGAAGAGTTTTACAGTAGGCTTCTGCATTTAAAGTCGTTTCATATGGCATACAGTCAATCAACAGTATGCTAAACCGATCCCAAAAGACTGTGGCTATCACTTTAGCCTACCGTGCGTCTGCTGAACGCCGTCGTGCTCCCGCGCGATTTGATTCGAGGACACTACCAGGCGGGGAGTTTGATTGGGGCGGTACATCTGTCAAAGGATAACCCAGGTCTCCTAAGGCCAACTAAGCGAGGACAGAAACTTCGCGTAAAGCAAAAGGGCAAAAGCTGGTTTGAACCCGATGTTCAGTACGCATAGGAACTGCGAAAGCACGGCATTTTGGCTTGAAAAGTTTTCAGCAAGAGGTTTCAGCAAAATTACCACAGGCTACTGGCTTGTGGCGGTGAAGCGTTCATAGCGACGTCGCTTTTGATCCTTCAATGCGACCTTTGTTGGTTTCGTTGGTAACTAAGGATGACGCCATTCACTTGATTGGAGTTTTCTCTCTGGCGTGTAACACAAAATTCATATTTCATCGTCGGTTACAATTGAACTGATCGCCATTTTCTGAGGAGCGCGACATAAATTCCAAAGCAGATTTCATTCGGATTTATTTGTAACGTTGCGTTAAGACGTACGGCACGCAACGTGCACAAACCTTTCTGAATCTTAAATGGTCATGCGATCAATAACAGCTCTTGAAACGTTAGGAAAACCAAGAGCCATGTTGGACATTGTTATGCGCCGTTTCAGATTTCACCATCGAAGCGTTTCAACAAGTCTTATCATGCATATTAATTCTGTTATTTCTAAACGTTTTACATGATTTACGCACATTTCTTTCATTCATTACATTATCACCATACACCGCAATCAACTTTCTATGAATTTCAGCTAGATTAACGTTTTGATGGTTTAAAAAACGTATCAGTCCACGCATTTCACAATCGGCAGCAACATCGATTTTCTGATTCATTTTGAAACGTAGTTACTCACACGTAAACAAACGTACTACAATGCGACAACTGACAGACTACAGCGCAGAGTGTGTATTACTAGAGTGGCATTCATCCACACAGATTATAACGAAACGAAACACGGTTTGCGCCCCAAAAGGTTGTCTAAAATGCCGATTGCCCTGAATTAGCTAGCAGCTCCGGCCACCACAGTGGAGAAAGGGGGTTCTACGTTTTCGGCTAAAATTCAGGAGCGGCTTATAAGTGTCAAAAATCGGGTAAAAGTCGTAATTTTTGGGCGTCACCTTACCTAAATATCTTAACAGTTAGATTTTTCCAAAAATGAGACGGTAAAGAATCTTATTACAAACCGAAAGGTTATAATTTTACCATGGCATACTTACTAGTTAATTACTTAGCGTAAGCCACTGTAATTACGCGGTGGAACATTGGACGAAAGCTGTAGATAAACGCATATCAATTGAATGATTACGACAAGAGCTTCAAGCATTAGTATTTGATGCTGAGCATGCAGTGGTTTATAGATTTTGGAGTTTAGTGGCGAGTATTGTAAAGTTAGTGAGAATGTATTCGAAAGGTATATAGATTTGTAACGAACATCTAGAAGTGATAGATGTTTGATACACCTGTTATTCAGTGAGGATTTAAAAGATTTACTAATCAACTTAATCCTTTTTTCCCTGATGATCTTGGTAAAGACGAAAGTGGTGCTATAAATTCTGAAGAAAGTAGCAAAGAAAGTGAGGAAAATACCGAAAGCAAATCAATTGACGGGAAGCAAAAATCAAGTGCGTTATATGGTGGCGTGGTCGTACGCATATCGTGAAGCACGAAAGAGAAACTGGCTATCAGTATTATTGAACTCAAAGCGATTTGAAAGGAAACCACTCACTTTACGCCTGCTTACCTACGATGAAAAAATGCACTTCCTCTATTCAGTCAATTACAGATAATGTTAAATAGTGGCACCATTCAATTATTGTATTGTACAAATTAGTGACCCTTGTTTTTACTGTTGAATCTTTTGTCATCTGTATATTCATAAGATCAGCGGCTACTGCTTAGTTTTGCTTTTCGTCTGTCAAGAAATTTTAACCATGACAAAGAAATATTATTTTAACCATAATTGTTAGTTGATTTTAGTTGATCTTAGATACCTTATGTGTATAAAAGCTTAGAAAACAATTACATAAAATTCTGAAACTCATCTTACCAATAAAATAGATTAGGATCCTTTAACGAAACCGCAACGTTAACGACACATTAGCGGTGCCGACGCTGCATATAAGTGGTAATCAAGAACTAGGGTTCAATTTATCGGTTCCACGTGCCACTTTGAATGCGAATTAAGTTGTTAGATAGTAATAATATATTAACACAATGTATGAAGCACATTTTTAATACGAAATCTAAGGAGTATACATTCAATTTTAAATGAAAGCCATAAAGTGATGATGTTAAAATTTGCAATCTATAACTGTCGCGTGTTCAAAGCTTGCAATTCAAATCTAGAGTGTTTATGACATATAGCAAATGAAAATTGTCAAATCTCAAGCGTTATTAATTATGAGAAATATTTGTGCGACAGAAATCGTACGCCGACGAAATGTAATCATGGAAATCTTATTTTATGGGCAATTTTACTTACAAAATACGAGTAAAGATTAATTTGTGTTACTCTCACCGTTTCTTTGATTCTTGAAGTCGTTTCAGAATGTATAGGTACGGACATATTCTAACCCATTCTTCTTAGTCAGTCCCAGACAAAGCGTTGCTTTAATTGTCGAATTAGTTAGAATTCGTTTCACTTAATTACAACTGAAGTGTTAATTTATTTCTTGTTCGTGTATCAAAAATAGGGCTGAGATACCTGGATAAACTGTAATTTTCACGCCACGCTTTAAGTATCTGGAACATGTGCGTGCGTCGACTTAATAAATACATTCCGAATTATCTAGTAATTAAATTGTCCTTACCTCGGTTTTTTAAATCCAGCAGTAACAGAAAATATAAACATCAACACTTGGAATTCATCCTTTACACCAATTTAACGTATAACATAGTCGAGCTTAGTTATAATGAAATTTGGCTTTTAGCGACTATTTATCAATCAAATATTTGAAGAGATTGTATATAATTCAAATTTAGAAATACACGGCTCAAAACTACTAGGATCCAGTGGTAAAGATAAATATGAATTAATGAAATTTACAAAATCGGAAAAGGCACAAATATTGAAAAATTTTCCTTGACCGGGATTTGAACCCAGGATTTTTGGATAGATACTTCAACGTGCTAACCATTACACTACTAAGGACCATATACCAGCCTGTTGAACATTTTTCTATAAATGTGCCACTTTTAAAGTAACTTGCCAAAATTCGGAGAGCCGACAATACCGTCGGATTCACACCTAATCGATATATTACAAATACATATGTGCGAAGTTAGTTGTTTCAAAATTAACTTTTGTGTTAAACGGATTATGACATTAATATTTGTGCGTTTTGCAATTTTGTAAATATCATTAATTCAAATATTTGAATTTGATTTTCTGTTTATGTCGAACGTGCTTCCCGGAAATAAGCAGAAAAATGATATCTGCAAATGTTATATAATTTTCAAAATTGAAAACGTTTAGAATTTCATTAATAACACTCAAACATTTTCAGACCATGACTAACATAATTAATATCACAGCTTTCGGCTTTACCAAAAATTAATACGAAATGTGAGTCCTGTAAAGAAAATTAACATAAATGGTGAAATAGAAAATGATTCTAAAAACCAATTTATAAAAAATACTACTTACCATAGCCAAAAGTACATGCTGGTATGAAAATGTTATGCCATACTGTTTCTTTTTGTGCAAATATGACGAGTGGTATGGAATAATCTGAAGATAATGTTAGAGGCACGGATATTGGCCTAATCAGCTTATAGCAGTCAACGCGGTATAAACTAAAACCTACCAAAATCTCTCAAGACCTTGGGTGTTACCTGATCAAACAATCACAGGCCAAAAAAACAAGATAAACTGTCAGATATCTGAAATATTCTTTGTATACGCGCTTTCCACAAAACGAACAGGCCCTCTCAGCGAAAAACTCAGTAATTGCAACGTTATGTAAAGGGGATTTTACCTTAACTAGGTTTAGTTTCACCTACATAATTAAATTTATTTTAACTTGGTAATAAATAATAAAAGTTACATGTATACAAATTTTAAAAAAACTTTTCAATGAAATTAACATAAAAGGGATTTACATTGAAGCATGCCATTTGAAAGCATCAAGCGTTCGACAAATGACTCAATTAATTATAAATTAAAGAAGAATTCCTCATTCATATTTAAGAACTAATAATTCGTATTTAAATATTTAGGTATCAAAGAATTCATAATACAGATCGCCTTTACTTGATATAATTGATGAAGTTTTCCAGGTGGAAAATTTATAAATAAATAAATAAAGAGTTTAAATTGGTGGGAAGGTCCAAATTGCTCTCAATGGGCGTCGCCTATACGAAGTTAGCCCCCAACTTTTCGAATTAGCTACTTTCAAGGGTTGTGTTGAATTGTGCTAGGTTTGTGCTAAATTGTGCTCGAATATTATGACCAAAAAATCGAAAAAACCACATTTTAGACCAGCCCCCACTTTGCATATTTCGCAATTTTCTCAATTGTGCTAAGTTGTGCTAGATTGTGCTAAGATTGCGCTAAAGTAGTATTTCGAAAAAATAATTACAGAAAAGTTACGACCAAAAGACATTTTCGAAGTAACGTTTAAATTAACATCAGCCATCCGAATGTCGTATAATTATATATCTGAGTTATGATAGTCTAGAACAACTCAGCACAATAGCCAATTTCGCCAACACAACGAAATAAAGGACACTTTACTCTTGAGCGCGGCCGTTCGCAACGGTATTCAATGTCCAAATTTTGTTGTTTTGAGAATCCGAGGTCCACCAAATTGCATATTTGAGCTTTGCTAGAACAAGATAGCACAATCCAGCAAAACAGATTGGCGTAATATATCCCTCTCTTGGTTATGCGCGTAGTAGGTGGAGGTTTTCGGAACGGTTTTCTTTTTCTCTTTTGCTTTTTGTTTTTTCTGTTTTTTTTTGTTTTTTGTTTTAATTTTTTTGTTTTTTTTTTATACTTTTTTTATCTTTTATTAATAATTTTTGCTATATGTGATTAAGAAAATTTTTATGTTGCATTTATTATGTTACCTTCAGTAACCGATTAACATATCTTCATCAAGTCATCGAAGAGAAACTAATTATCGCCATACAAAGCACAAGCCGTATAATGTCTAGGCGATGTCTGCTGTATATTGTGTCCACTATAATGTACAACACCGACAAACAAAAACGACTCATTGTCAAAATTGAATATTTTTGGGAATGTTTTCAATTTTATTTGAGCATTTACATCTCCAATGCATTCAATAAGTAAATGCGAATGTTATTTTATTGTTAATTCAATTTTCCCTCCACGTTTTCTGCATTGTTTATAATTATTTGCTATATAAGTTTATACAGTTTCAGCGATGTTATGGTAACTGTATGATTGAATCGTCTCGAAATCAAGATTAAGAAGCATCAATTTCCTAGTTATTGTTGATTTGTAGTTACCACATTCTTTCTGTAATGTACAAGTAGGGTTTTCAATGAAAATGGACTCATATAAATTACAAATATTTGAAACTGCATCTATCGTTGTTACATTAAAAGCATTTTTAACGACAAGGTGTTCTATTTTGCGCAATACTTCCGCGCGTTGTTTATAAATCGATGTGCATGCACCCTTGTCTATGAAATTTTTAATATTTCGGAACATATTCGATTTGGCAATAATTAAAATATCATTAAATCTGCAGCGAGAAATAATTGAGCAAGACTATCGAATCCGCAAGTATTCAACACGTTAATTCTATTTTTCTTATATTTCAAAGATTCGCAAACGTTTTCAATTTGCAAGATGGCAATACCAATTTTTTTTTCTTTTGGCAACTCCTATTAAATCAGGTCGTGTTTGGAGGTATGTTCTTTTGATTATCTTTTCTTCATTTTTATTTCGCCGGGTATGCTCATTATTCAAATCAGCCTATTCGTTTTCTGATTTTTCGCTTGATTAGGTATTGCTTTGGTAAATCAACGTCTCGTCCTTATTTGATATTATCTGTGAAATTGGTATTATATTTGTGATTCTTCCCTCCCAATATAAACCTCAAAACAACAAAATTTGGACTTAGAATGCCGTTGCGGACGACCGCCTTCAAGAGTAAAGTGATCTTTCTATCGTTCTATAGGCGAAATTGGCGATTGTGCTAAGTTGTGCTAGCGTAGTATAACTTAGATATGCAATTTGGTGATCATTGAATTGTCAGAACATCGAAATTTGGACATAGAAATCCGTTACGAACGGGGGCGCAGTAAAGTGCCTTTATATCATTATGCTGGCGAAATTGGCGAATGTGCTAAGTTTTACTAGCGTAGCACAACTAAGATATGCAATTTGGTGGACATTGGATTTTCAGAACATCGAAATTTGGACATTGCATATCGTTGCGAACAGTCGCGCTCAAGAGTAAAGTACCTTTTATATCGTTGTGCTGGCGAAATTGGCGACTACGATGAGTTGTGCTAGCATGGCACAGCTCAGATAGGCAATTTGGTGGTCATTGGATTATCAGAACATCGAAATTTGGACATAAAAATCCGTTGAGAACGTGCACGCTCGAGACTAAAGTGCTCTTTATATTGTTGTGCTGGCGAAATTGGTGGTTATGATGAGTTGTGCTAGCATACCACCACTAAGGTAGGTAATTTGGTGGCCATTACATTAACAAAACATCGAAATTTGGACATTGAATACCGTTGCGAACAGCCGCGCTCAAAAGTAAAGTGCCGTTTATATCGTTGAGCTGGCGAAATTGGCGGTTATGATGAGTTGCTCTTGCGTAGCACAACTCAGATAGACAATTTGGTGGTCACTGAATTATCAAAACATTGAAATATGGACAAAGAAATCCGTGGAGAACCGGGGCGCTCAACAATAAAGTACCCTTTATATCATTGTGCTGGCGTAATTGACGGTTGTGCTAAGTTTTAATAACGTGGCACAACTAAGATATGCAATTTGCTAGACATTGGATTTCCAGAACATCGAAATTTGGGCATCGAAATCCGCTGAGAACGTGCGCGCTCAAGAGTAAAGTGCCCTTTATATCATTGAGCTGAGGAAATTGATGGTTATTATAAGTTCTGCTAGCATAGCACGATTTAGATATGCAATTTAGTGGATATCGCATTGTCAGAACAGCGAAATTTGGACATTGAATACCGTTGCGAACAGCCGCGCTCAAGAGTAAAGTGTCCTTAATATCGTTGTGCTGGCGAAATTGGTGGTTATGATGAGTTATGCTTGCGTAGCACAACTTAGCTGGCAATTTAGTGGTGATTGGATTATCAGAACATCAAAATTGGACATTGAATACCGTTGCGAACAGCCGCGCTCAAGAGTAAAGTGCCCTTTATATCATTGAGATGGGGAAATTGATGGTTGTTCTAAGTTGTACTAGCGTAGCACGATTTAGATATGCCATTTGGTGGACATTGGATTGTCATAACCTCGAAATTTGGACATTGAATGCAGTTGCGAACAGCCGCACTCAAGAGTAAAGTGCCCTTTAAATCGTTTTGCTGGCGAAATTGACAGTAATGATGAATTCTCTAATGTAGCGTAATTTAGTTAGGCAATTTGGTGGTCATTGAATTGTCAGGACATCGAAATTTGGACATAGATATCCGTTGAGAACGGGCAACCTAAAGAGTAAAGTGCTCTTTATATCATTGTGCTGGCGAAAATAACGATTGTGCTAAGTTGTACTAGCGTATTACAATTTAAATATGCAATTTAGTGGATTGTCTGAATAGAGAAATTTGGACATTGAATACCGTTGCGAACACCCGCGCTCAGGAGTAAATTGCCCTTTATATCGTTGTGCTCGCGAAATGTGTGGTTATGATGAGTTGTGCTTGCGTAGCACAACTCAGGTAGGCAATTTGGTGGTCATTGGACTATCAGAACATCGAAATTTGGACATAGAAATCCATTGAGAACGTGCGCGCTCGAGAGTAGCACGATTTAGATATGTAATTTGGTGGAAATTGGATTGTCATAATATTGAAATTTGGACATTGAATACCGTTGCGAACAGCCGCGCTTCAGAGTAAAGTACCTTTTATATCGTTGTGCTGGCGAAATTGGCGATTACCATTAGTTGTGCTATGCCAGCACAAATCAGATAGGCAATTTGGTAGTCATTGAATTATCAGAACATCGAAATTTGGACATAGAAATCCGTTGAGAACGTGCGCGCTCGAGAGTAAAGTGCTCTTTATATCGTTGTGCTGACGAAATTGGCGGTTATGAGGAGTTGTGCTAGCGTAGCAAAATTTAGATATGCAATTTAGTGGATATCGCATTAACAGAACAGCGAAATTTGAACATTGAATACCGTTGCGAACAGCCCCACTCAGGAGTAAAGTCCCCTTTATATCGTTGTGCTGGCGAAATTGGTGGTTATTATGAGTTATGCTTACGTACCACAACTCAGATAGGCAATTTGGTGGTTATTGGATTATCAGAACATCGAAATTTGGAAACAGGAATCCGTTGAGAACGTGTGCGCTCAAGAGTAAAGTGCCCTTTATATTATTGATCTGGAGAAATTGATAGTTGTTCTAAGTTATACTAGCGTAGGACGATTTAGATATGCAATTTGGTGGACATTGGATTGTCATAACATCGAAATTTGTACATAAAATCCGTTGGGAACGTGCGGGCTCGAGAGTAAAGTGCTCTTTATATCGTTGTGCTGGCGAAATTAGTGGTTATAATGAGTTGTGCTAACGTACCAGCACTAAAGTAGGCAATTTGGTGGCCATTACATTATTAGAACAACGAAATTTGGACATTGAATACCATTGCGAACAGCCGCGCTCAAGAGTAAAGTGCCGTTTATATCGGTGAGCTGGCGAAATTGGCGTTCATGATGAGTTTTTTTTGCGTAGCACAACTCAGATAGGCAATTTGGTGGTCACTGAATTGTCAAAACATTGAAATTTGGACATAGAAAGCCGTTGAGAACCGGCGCGCTCAACAATAAAGTGCCCTTTATATCATTGTGCTGGCGGAATTGACGGTTGTGCTAAATTTTAATAATGTGGCACAACTAAGATAAGCAATTTGCTGGACATTGGATTTCCAGAACATCATTATTTGGGCATAGAAATCCGTTGAGAACGTGCGCGCTCAAGAGTAAAGTGCCCTTTATATCATTGATCTGGGGAAATTGATGATTGTCCTAAGTTGTACTAGCGCAGCACGATTTAGATATCCAAATTGGCGGATATCGCATTGTCAGAACAGCGAAATTTGGACATTGAATACAGTTGCGAACACCCGCGCTCAGGAGTAAAGTGCCCTTTACATCGCTGTGCTGGCGAAATTGGTGGTTATTATGAGTTGTTCTTACGTAGCACAACTCAGATAGGCAATTTGGTGGTCACTGAATTGTCAAAACATTGAAATTTAGACATAGAAAGCCGTTGAGAACCGGCGCGCTCAACAATAAAGTGCCCTTTATATCATTGTGCTGGCGGAATTGACGGTTGTGCTAAGTTTTAATAATGTGGCATAACTAAGATATGCAATTTGGTGGACATTGGATTTCCAGAACATCAAAATTTGGGCATAGAAATCCATTGAGAACGTGCGCGCTCAAGAGTAAAGTGCCCTTTATATCATTGATCTGGGGAAATTGATGATTGTCCTAAGTTGTACTAGCGTAGCACGATTTAGATATCCAAATTGGTAGATATCACATTGTCAGAACAGCGAAATTTGGACATTGAATACAGTTGCGAACAGCCGCGCTCAGGAGTAAGGTGCCCTTTACATCGCTGCGCTGGCGAAATTGGTGGTTATTATGAGTTGTCCTTACGTAGAACAACTCAGATAGGCAATTTGGTGGTCATTGGATTATCAGAACGTCGAAATTTGGACATAGAAATCCGTTGAGAACGTGCGCGCTCGAGAGTAAAGTGCCCTTTATATCGTTGAGCTGGAGAAATGGATGGTTGTTCTAAGTTATACTAGCGTAGCACGATTTAGATATGCAATGTTGTGGACATTGGATTGTCACAACATCGAAAGTTGGAAATTGAATACCGTTGTGAACAGCCGCGCTCCAGAGTAAAGTACCTTTTATATCGTTGTGCTGGCGAAATTGACGATTACGATGAGTTGTGATAGCATAGTACAACTCAGATAGGCAATTTGGTGGCCATTGGATTATCAGAACATCGAAATTTGGACATTGAAATCCGTTGAGAACGTGCGCGCTCGAGAGTAAAGTGCTCTTTATATCGTTGTGCTGGCGAATTTGGCGGTTATAATGAGTTGTGCTGGCGTAGCAAAATTTAGATATTCAATTTAGTGGATATCGCATTGTCAGAAATTTGGAGATTGAATACCGTAGCGAACAGCCGCGCTAAGGAGTAAAGTACCCTTTATATCGTTGTGCTGGCGAAATTGGTGGTTATGATGAGTTGTGCTTGCGTACCACAACTCAGATAGGTAATTTGGTGGTCATTGAATTGTCAGAACATCAAAATTTGGACATTGAATATCGTTGCGAACAATCGAGCTCAAGAATAAAGTGCCCTTTATATCGTTGTGCTGGCAAAATTGGCGGTTGTTCTGAGTTTTATTATGATAGCACAACTTATATATGTAAGTTGGTGGTCATCACATCATCAGAACAACGATATTTGGACATAGAATGCCGTTGCGAACGGCCGCGCTTAGGAGTATTTGCCCTATATATCGTTGTGCTGGCGAAATTAGCGGTTGTGCAGAGTTGTTCTACGCTATCACAGCTTATATATGCAAGTTGGTGGGTATCGCATCGTCAGAACATCGAAATTTGGACATAGAATGCAAATGGCCGCGCTCAAGAGTAAAGTGCCCTTTATACCGT
>JAHWXV010294528.1:0-12165 GCA_024586415.1 Phrixothrix hirtus | reverse complement strand
ATATGTCTTGTCATTTAATTAGACTTTTATTTCTGACAGTAGAATAAGCTAATTGATAATATCTTACATTTCAGAGGATATGTACTAATTAAGGTCCCCCAGTAGACCGCGTTCAAAATTGATATTAATCCTTGGGGTCTTAACAAAAAGGCAACCCCGGGACAAATTAACAAAAGGCCAACGGAACTGCTTCTAGCTATTCCGAGAATAGTTCCATACCTGGCCATCTGGAATAGTGACGCCCTCTTTCCCTTCTTATACCTCGATTTCTGCTAGAGCGCTGATGTAATTCTTCGGGACCCTTCCTCCTTCAACCAGCTAGCGACCACCAGTACTGTCGTTGGGCGTAACACCAAAAGCGGTCGTGACATACTGGAATCTTTATATGTATCCATTTTGGGTTATTCTTAATAATTTATATTGTTCAATATTTTTAATTAATCTAATTGTTGGTAAACATTTAATTGACTTAATTTCTAATTCTTTTAAGTTATTAAATTGTAAAATGACGTTTTATTCCGACCATTCTGTATATAGTAATACATATATTCATTTTTCAAGTAAAGTAGAGATATCTAACATTGCTTTAAGAAATAGTTTAATAAGTGTGATGATTGGACTTTTAGAAAACACCTCGTATATGACACAACCTTTTTCTGATTACACCACGTACAATTTCTGAAAAAGTTAATAATACAAGCAATACAACTAGCAAGTTTTTATAACATGCCTTTTAAAGCTTCCTTAACTGTAGAAATATTTGGTACTTTAGGGAGGACTGTTAGTTGTGTAGACTATATAAATTAACTAAATAAATTTTTCCACGACCGTATATTTTATTTGTACAATTTTATCATTATGATTATATTCTTAGATTCGTTTAAGTTGAAGTTGTCTGCATTATTATTTTCAAACGACCTCTATATTTATAAGAATATGGCTTAATTATGTTTAATAACTGTAAACTTCTCGTAATTTAATTGTTTTTTGTTTTAGGTCGTTGTAAATGAAATAGCCATTTTTTATAGATTTTATAGGTCAATCTATTTATATGCAAATTGTGCGGTATGTGTTGTGAAACGCCTTTTATTTTTAAGCATACTGTATAAAATACATACAAAACTTATTTAATTGTTATTTTTATCGACTCAGATTATTAAACTTTTTGAAATACTCCGTATATGAACAATTTTATTTTTAAACATTGTTTAATGCAAGGTATGAAATTACATAGTTACTTATTGTATTTTAATTAATTTTGTCGTTTATTTTGTTTAATTCTGTTAGAAAATTATTTTATTTAACGAACATTTTGAACTTTGAAGGTTATAGGCATATTCCCCTATCCTATAAATGATTTAGTTCAATAGTTATTAAAATTTTAACGATCAATCAGCAGATTTTTCAAATTGTAAGTATAAAAGCATGGATTTTTTCGTGAATCCTCGATTGATGTTAATTTATACCAGTTTGTGGTAAGACGCGTTCTTTTAGAATCGTAAGAAATATTGGCGAAATTTAAATGTAAGACATCTCTCGCTAGTGAGTTTCCGTTGTTGAATTCAAGGGTATGGTTCTTTGTTTTGTATTTATTGAAAGCAGACATGGTCCTGCCGCATTAATTTTTATTTGTTATGTGTCGTGACCCGTTGAATTTTTTGTTTGTGATTTATTTTAGCCCGGAGATTTATTTACCGTTGATTGGCATCACAAGTACATTTCCGCCACCATTTTGGCTAACCGGAATTCTGTAAATTGGGAATACGATGTTACTTAATTAAGAATGGCTGGTTCTAAACCATCAACCGATTATGTGAAATAGGCTTCACTCGTAAGCCTTTTACGCTACTTAATCCAATTTAACCTGGAAGTTCTTTTAAATTAACATTTATCGACTCGTTATTAGAAGTGTTTAATATCAAGAGATCGTTGCCCTATATTGAAAAGTGCAATGTAGCATAAAAGTTTTTAAGTAAATATATATAGGGTGCCTAGAAGTTTTTGTTTCATGTTCATTTTATGAATACGTATGGTAGCTTCACAATGTTTTGTATTTAATTGTAACCTGATATAAGTTAAATATTATTATTAACACGTGGGATGTCATTGTTGACGTTAACTCGATGTTTAATTATTTTATTGTACTTATTTGTTTGATATGTAACCCTTTTTATTTCAGTAGCATAGACTGAGGCTAGAAATATTTTATTATTTCAGATTATTAGTAAGGTAAGAATAACTGAACATTGTATACCGGCAATCTCTGGTATTAAGTTTATTTAGCGACTATTGTCAACATTATAGCCTGAAATTACATAATCCAGTGACGTCGTTATACTTTGAAAGACTTCATTTTAAGCAATTTTCGTTAGGTTATATCTTCACGTTTAGTTCACGTCTATCTACATTTTGTCTTTAGCAATTCTTATGTGATTTTAGTTATCACTGGCCTTGTAGTAGTTTCTAGTTTTGGACGCAAAGTCCAGTTAATGCCTAAAACTAGTGTCGCTCGCATTTACCTCTAATTGGACCATTTATTTTAGCTCTTTCAAGATGGTTTGTCACACTTCCCGATAGTAGTCAGCGTAAAACCGACATCCTGAAAATTGCAAGCCATAAGGGCCTTAAAACCTATTTTGACCATGTTTAATTTATTTGCATAGCATTACCTATATCTACAAAAAGGAAACTTGATTTCTGTACGAGTTCAAACGCGATCATATTGCAGCCAAAATAATACATAACAAATTTTGGTTTCGGCAAATGTATTGTGAGTAACCAGAACTCTAAATGTTACTTTAAAATATTTCAGTTCATTCAAATGCCAACAATTGTTGTAGGCACTATTTTAAAGGACATGGTTGAAGCAAACTCGTTTAACAGTTCGAGAGATCTCAAGGAAACTTAAAATCCATTATTTGATTATTCTTCGATGTTTCTTAAAGGCAATCAGTAAAGTAAAAAATCTTGACAAATGGGTTCCCCATGAACTCATCCAGAGATACAAGATTCATCGATTGAAGATCAGCTCTTCTTAGTGCTCTCCACATAATTAGGAAACATATTAAAGATATCCACTTGATTTTTGAGTCCAGTGAACACAAATTTATCATTTTGAAGCATCTAGACGCTTTTTGACTAGAAAATTGAAAGAAACGGCGATTTTAGACTGCCTTCGAGCAATCACGGCGTCTCATTATTTAAATTTCTGTAGAAAAGAGTTTGTGTTGACTTGGAAGATCTAGAGGCTAGTTTGGTTTAAGTAAAACCAAATGGTAATAAATTTGTTATTGTTTAATAATTATTAAAACCTTAATTCCGATTCTTGGAATTATATTGTAACCCATTTCATAAATGTACGTTTAAATAAGCAATTTTTAGATGACGCGTTGCTTATCCGTTGATGAAATTATGTACAAAATATTCGAATATAAGATAGATTGAAAAGCATTTTTGTAAGTACTCTGTTTCCGTTTCTTGCGTCTCGCGATTTAATTAATCAGCGCCGGGACATGACGAAATCAATATCAAGTACAGTCAAAAAAGCATATAGCTGTTGTGTTGCAGTATTTTTGTATTTCGAATTAACTATAGATAATTATATCATGTCCACGCTAACGAATTTGGAGAATTTAGCTATATTTAAAATGTTGGGACTTCGCCTTCGAGAGACAATTTTTGGACCGTTAATGATTCCGTTGTGACGTGTTTTACGAATTCACCCGATACGCATTTCGCGGTTCACAACAAACTAAGGCCACTCTAAATACAAAGATTAATTTATTCGGGCACCAAATTTAAAGTGTTTTAAACACAGCTAAACCGAAATATCGAAGCACTGATTTTAAATTATGTTGACTTGTTTGACATCGTGCAGAATTCAAAAAAGTTCACAAATAAGAACTTAGATGTATTGCAAAATTAAACAAATGTAATTATGATATACAGGGTCATCGAGAAAGAGTGCAGACTGTTGGATAGGCAACCAAACTTACAAATTGGTGGTACTAAAGTTACCAAATAATTATTTTACTATAGGCGCCACATATAAATGACATTTATAATTAATAATTAAAATGATGTATTGGGATTTCAATTTGCTTATTGATCGTTAAAAATGAATTAGGACATTATTTTATTTAATGTAAGTTAAAACAATTTCTAATTTTCAATTAAAAATAATTAAAATATTAAACATATGTAAAATATAGATACACGCCTATGGTTGACATCCCGTTTTTTTGGTTAAGAAGAAACACATCAGCAATGAACTCCCTAGATTTTTTAAATTTTTACCACCCTGGATGCACTCTTTTTCGATCGCACGATATAATGGGAATGGAAGTAAATAAAAATGATGAAGATTTCTCAAATTGTCAAGATCTCTAACAAGAGTGAAATCGCGATGCACGAGTGACTTTAGCGCGCTAATTAAAAATGCAAAACTTTGTTGTTCGCTTACTTATAATTTTGTTATGTTACGCGATGTTTGTGGTGACTAGTTTTGCAAATGTTCATATATTGTTAAAATTTATTTAATTAATTTAATTTAATTTATTTAATTAGAATTCAATCTTCTTCATTTTTATTTATTCAGCGTAATCACCTTTTGACTTTATGCACTTAGAATAACGCTCGTAAAGTAGTTCTAAGACTCTTGAAAACCTTCTTTTAGTTTGTTGAGACAACCACTCCTCCGCATCATTATTTAGTGCTTAATTTGATGAAAATGTTTTCCATTTTAGTTTATTTTTAGTTTTTGGAATAGATGTCATGCTGCTAAATCAATTCAAAGACAATTTCATCAATTTCCTGCAAGGCAATTAAGGCCTTGTGGATGGCAGCGTTGTTATGCTAGAAAAGCGTTTCTCCAAAAATTTTTCTCGAAGCCTAGTCAATAATATAAAATAATGCATCCTATCACAATTTTACCCTATTCTAAGTAGTGTAGTGATTAGCATGTTTGCCCTTGCACCCAAAGGACGCGAATTTAAATCTGATTGAGGTAGATAAAATTTTTCAGCGGAGAAAGATTTAAAAAACATGCCTTATTCTCGGATAAGGCAGCAAAATTGTAGGTCCCGTGTCAATATGGCACGTTAAAAACCCCTACTGGCGGTGGAACTCCTCCAGATTCGGCAAAATTCTAGTAGATATGGCAAAATGACCATATAACAGTTCTAGTCTGAGGGCCAAGGGAATTTCCCTAACCTGAAGCTTCAGACCCAAAACAAGCAAAGAAGTAGCCGACGTAATAATTCGATCATTGTCCGAAGAAAATTTATGTCGTGTTTCCATTCTTTGACGGCTTTTGTGTTTGAGGTTAGTAATGATGGATCCATCTTTCGTTTATTATTACGAAGAATCCTAACAAAAACGGCAGCAAAGTGACTTGGAAGCTGTCACTCTAAGCCGCTTTTGATCAGCATTCAAGCATTTAGGGATCCATTTGGAAAATCATTTTCTCATATTCAAATTGTGATGTATGATATGAAAGACACGTTACTAGGACTTTTAAGGTATTAGCTTTGTTTCAGCCCAACTCTTTGATTCTACAAGATGTCATACACAGCATCAAAATGTTCAAGAGTGGACAATAGACACAGAAACGAGTCTCTCACCTTTTACGTCTTTTAAATTCGGCAACCCAATTTTTATAGCGCGCGTGAAGAGTTATGCTTCTTAAATGTATTCGCCATATCCACATACATTTCCTTGCCGGATAATTCTTTGAAAAACAAGTACTTCATAACTGATCTGCCCGAATCGGCTAAACTTTGTATCACCAAAATTTGACGAGAGACTTATCAAACAACATACGCATTGTCATGGTAATCGTTTTCGGATTTATTTATAGGAAGGTTCCCGGTCATCTATTTATCAACACTCCCTCGTAATATTGAGAAACTCATTTTTATTACAGTTAAAAGTCATTTGTACATTGTCTGTATACAGATATTTGCGAGAGGACGCGACACTTAATTGCTCAAATAGGCAACCAAGAATACACCCTCTTAGATCGCTGTATTTTTTATAAAATGGTAGTATGAAGTACCTAGAACCACACGTGCGGAATTCAGCTCCAAACATCCTCAATGCTCTGTTGCTGTAGTTTTCATTGTCCCAAATAATTGAAACTATAGAGATTTCCAACTAACTGTCATTAAATGAACCAACACTAATGTCACTAAAAGCTGTACATTTCATAAGATTATAATAACGAATACAAAGATTAGGTACATAAACAGGAAATAAACATTTACTGTATTTTATAAAAACAATGATGCAACAAAATTTTTGAACGTGTTCGAATGCATTTCAAGGATGCAGCCGCCTCTTGCTAACGATTATGTTTTAAAAAAATACCAAGGCGTATATGATTTGTACTGTGGGTTGCCCACTCTTGACAAATAAAGGTCGTACTCTCTCGTTGCGTTCGTATTTCACAATGCGTAATATATATTTTTTTAGATCAGTGTTTCTCAAAGTGAGCGATATTTGAATTATCCAGGAGGGAGTTGTTAGTTATATAGATTCACTTTCTATTAATGGGTTAAAAAAGCTCTGGCGAACAGGGAGGAGGGCGTTACTTCTAATGTCATAATAAAGGGGAGCGGCGATTCAAAAAAAGTTTGAGAAGCACTGTTATAGATAAAGGAGAATGCAATCTGATAGTTTGTATCTAGAAAAGGAGTAACTGTGAATTTCATTCATTCACCGATGCTTGTGAGATAGGTACACCGACACCCTTGTCACGTTTCTCTGGTACTTTGTACTAGTTAGAGAGAGTTTGACGAAAATAATTGATGTCAAATTGTCTTTGTCGACTTGACTGGCTCGGCGACTTGAGCTTAAAATGCAAGAGACCTTTCAGAGGGGTTCAATATTTAATTTTTAAACCTCTGCTTTATTTTACGAGAGTAATGTTATAAGGTTTTTCACCAGTATGATTGTGTATCATTATGATCTCTATTTTAACCTGTATGATTTTATTTTATATATTGTATTCGGTATTAAGATTCGAATTATATCTTTAATAAAAGTGTGATTCTTTTTATACATGTATTTTAAATGTTAAATTCGTTATTTACACCGTACAGTTCTTATATGATATAATATGTACAATTCTATGGTTCTATATCATCACGTTTGCTTGCATTTCACGCTCTATAATAAAGTTTCAGGTCATATTTGTGTGCATGCATAATTTATTTGAGTGTTAAAGTGTGTCTGTGAATCAACAATTTAGGTAAGGGGATATATGGCAAGGAATTCTTTATTTATTGTGCCTTTTATAGGTTGCGAAGTATTAATTCAAATGGAAGTCGTCCAAGATGTTTTTCTACTTCGTATCATGACGGGGCTATATACACAACAGCGAAGTCGTCCTTTTGCTGTATATACAATCCTCTCAGAGGCCTCTACGAGAATGGACAATGCGGCGGAAGTCGTCCAGGACCATTGTACATATTTAGATATATTTTGATTCAGAAAATATAAACATCGATATGACGATTAATCAAGATCGGGCAAAACGTGACACCCTAGCCTATGTATAAATAGCCGCCGTGACTGCAAAGTTTCATATTATTGCCGTCAAGGATTTATAAATATACTCGATTACAATTTTGACAATCGAAAGAATGACAGAGTATTGGTTTTCGAATCTTAATATCGAACAGTAGCATTCTGAGCTCAATATTTACGTCACGGAGGCTTGACGATGCTTGAATATATCGTGAATGATATTTAAAAAATTAAAGTAAAATTACTGCAACAAAATAATAGCTGCCAAATTTTCAAATTATTGTCATCCTCGACTAATGCTGACTTTTGTATGTCAATTGATTTTACCTTCGAGGCGTTTCTTTTCACATATTGCGGTTTGTAATATTTTATTCCCACGAGACTTTTTCCCGTAATAAAAAATGTGTGTTGATAGTAAATTTTTTACTAGTTGTTGCATCATATAAGACAACTTTTAGCGTCATTCATTTTAATAACAATACAATTCTTTTTCAAAAATAAATATTTATGTCCTTATGGTTTTGTGAGTGATACAGTAACGGTGAAGGCGAGGGTGAAGAAATATTAAAATTCATTAAATGTAATATGGCAAAATATAAATTATTTATATGAAACTATTATAAAATACAAAATTATATATTCTAACGCAAATAGCACGAGAGTTCTAATAAGAAGTGTCAATAAAACATAATAACTAAATAAGCAATTTTTGATGTAATAAAAATTACATAATGAATATTAAACCTCAAAATATTATTTTTAGATCAATTCTAATTCAGTATTATGAATATATTAATATTATAAAAAACATATGCATTTTGGTAAATAGTTATATTCATCAGTGGGCTGCTGTAGGAATACCTGAGACCTTTTTTAGTCAAGAACATTGAGAATTTTACTAGGTAATGCCGCGGGGCGAATCGATTCCGATCCCTTCCGAATGTTACTCGTAGAGACCGCTATATCGTCCTAGCTCGGCTGTTTAAATGCACCGAGGTTAATTCACGCAAGTTATAATAATTATAAGCAGTGCTTTTCAGTTCTGAGTACGCTGTATTGTCGCTGACCCTTGCTTGTACTACAATTATGTGCTCAGCTTTCAATACAAAAATAGATATTTAGGTAGCAAAGTGATTACTACAACTTAACTGCTGAATGTATTAAAACGGAAGCCGATTTGCATATTATATTTATTAGGTCTGTATACCAGTAGGTACCTGAAATTAAGTTTGGATAGCAATGTCACCTAGATACATAATGTTTTTTCGTAGCATTGTTTGTTAATTTGCATTCCACTTTAAATATACGCATCGCTTTCATTAGGGTTAAAATCCTGCTGAAACAAACACCTTATTTTGCGAGGCTGCATTATACCTGGACACGACTCGATGAAAATGCAACTCTATCGTCATAAGGTAGCAAAATAGCTTTGCGTTAATCTCGCTTATAGCTACATGTCAACACCTCCAGGGAATCCTTCGATTTTATTTACTTCGACCAATATCGAAAAACTTGTCAAAAATGAGAGCGAGGTATAAATCGGGTCGACGGTTTGATATCACCAAGAAACCGGTTTATTGCCTGAAAGATGATCTAAAGTTATAAAAACGAGAACGTCTAGTTTTTTTTAATAAACATCACAGACCTAACAAACAGATGCATCTAAACTATCTGAAGATTTCAATACGATAATCTACACGTGACTAGAATTTTTTTAATACAAATTAAATTCAGTTTCGTATATTTTCGCAAAATCTTAAACAGGTGTTTAAAACCCAAATATACTCAAGCCTTAGTGATGTGGTATCACAAAATGTTTTAAAGATCTTGCATAGAAAGAGATTGGGCAACTGAATACAGTTAAGAGAAAACTATTCTGAGATGGGCGTCCTAAATTCAGGGCATAAGCAGAAATCTAAAAATACCCTATGTTTGTTGGTCGTAACCGTTTAATTGATTTATTAACAATTATTTAGTTGATCGAGTGGTTATTTATTTAATTCGTTTTGCTGTAGCTTTTCTCTGCAGCTTAAATGACAGTTACAATGAGTACAGTTATATAACTTTTACCTAGTAAGCGATATTTTCTCGAACAAATACAAATTATATCGTTTGTATGTGCTACATAATAAAATAAAACAATAAAATAATAAAAGCAATAAAAGAGTTAATGTAATTGATTAAATTAAGTGATATTTAAAGTATTTAATTTATGACTTAGATGTTATCAGTTTACAAGAACAAAAAATTAAATATTTATTATTAAAAGGTTTACTCTAATACTAAAGAATTAAATAGCATTGTCGAATTAAAGCTGCAGTTTAGTTGGGTTTTAAATAAAAATTTCTGAATGACAACTACTTTATTTATATTCAATTTGAATGTCTTTTAAAATTTCGCGTTTTGGATCACTTTCGATTTTAATTGTAAAATAACCTTACTGTTGTAGTAGCAGTTCTCTGATGTGCTGGATTTCCACACTTTGGTTATTTCACAAGCTGTTTCGTATGGAAATTAATTTATTGAATATAGAGCGAACTTGAAATAGCCATGTTTATAGGTGTAACAAATTAATTGTAATTTGTTCCTTCTTTAAATCAATTATTGTCGGTGACCTGTTTAGCGGGCCTTTAACTGAATTAATTTAGTTACTGTAACTTTTCGATGCTGCATCGATTCTCGTTGATCAGGAAATACGAATATTTTTAGTTGTTTGGTGTTTATATAACTTTTCCACAGTCGATTTATCCAATGGTGGTGGTTTGCATTTTGAATTAAGACCAATGAGTTTAAATTTTGTTGTCGGGTAATTGCTGCATGCGGCTCTAACGTTAGTTTGCATAAATCGTGTCGACTTACGGAAACCTACTATTAAATCTTAGCTCAGGGATATCGTCAGTAGATTTGTTAAAACTTCTTTGCAAATTTTAAATATACTTTCTATTGAGATGGTCACGCTTTGATTTGGCAAATCTGCCGTTTTCTATCATTTTAACAACCTAGCCTAAAATGCTACTACAACTTGCATCTTTATCGAAAACTTGTACCAAGAAGAAGTTGTCGAACAAATTGAAATTTTACTTTAACAGCTGTAGTAACTGACTGATGGCAATGCATTGCAAACAACAAAGTTGTGACTTAGGATGCCTAATGGTATGACGTCCGATACATAGCCCTTATCAACAATGCATCGCTAAAATGCTGTGCCTAATTTCTAAGGGCAAGTTTCAGGTGAAATATGGGGAACAAGAAAATTGCATTAAGCTTGTATAATTAATGTGCATCACAATAAAATTAATCATTGTTTCATTGCATTTGGAAGCTTATTACAAAAACTTGCTTGTGAGAAAGAAGAAATAAGTTTTTTTTTGTTAAAAACCTTTTTTGCCGAACAGTGTAAAACTATTTATTAGTTACTACTGTTTTTGAATTACTTGGTCTTATTTTATACGTGGGGTTAACATTTCTAAATTTAACTGAATTCTCAAGAATTCCTAGGAATTCCTATGAATTCCCAAAGAATTCCTGGTATTTCTCAAAAATTCCAGCAATTTCTAGACAATTCCTTAAGACGATATAACATGTTTTTCTGCATTTCCAAAATTTGTTTACAATAAAACAGAACGTCAATGAAGCAGGAAGGAGTATATATGTTAATTCTTTTGTTAACAACGGAATCTATTCAACGCGGAAACGTAAAAGTAGATTTAAGAATTTTATTCTAAAATATATAACGTCGAAAAAACCTGATGGATGTAACTAGTTTCATGACAAAAATATTTGTACGAACGGTAGAGGGCAATTTACGAGCTGCCCATTCCCCTTCGTTACCGGGTTTGGCATGCGACAGCAAGATTTTATGTAATAGCTGATAACCGAAAGCACATTTTATTTTTTCGATTTTTGATTTTTACGATTCCTTCAAAATTTCTTTAAGCTTGCTAAATTTGTTAGACTTTTAGTGCCCTTTCATCTGAACTAATCAATTTCTCTGGAAAAATTGCGTAAATTGCGTAAGCAAAAGTTTTATTTTGAATGTGTGTGAAGTTAGCCTCCCATTTTTTAAAAATCTAATTTTCCTTGGAGTTCTGTGTAGATTGACAATAGTTCCAGAGTTCCTGATAGGTTCTAGAAATAGTTCTTGCGATTAAAGACATAAAAATGAACTTTTGAAATTTTGGGGGGCTAACTTCACGCAGCCTCCCATTTACGAAAACTATAATTTTTTATTGGAGTGCTGGATAGATTTCGAATAGTTCCAGAGTTCTTGATTTGTTTTAGATAGAGTTCTTCAAAAGAATATAAAAAACATCAGACTTGAATTTTCAAAAGTAGTGCCTATAATCGCCGGTAACTTTTTGGTTTTCTATTGTAACAAACTTAGGAGTGGTTATTAGTACGAGGGCTGCTATTTATATTTCTGGCCTAAGGTTGAAAACACAAGCATTTAAAGACAAAATCTATTTTATTGTTCTTCAAAATATTCTCCATGAAGATTAATACACTTTTGCATGCGTTGGAACCAATTTTCAAAGCAGTTTTTCCACTCCGATTTAGGTACTTCTAAAACATGGGTTTTGAATGCAGAAACTGCTTCTTCAGGTGTAGGAAACCGTTGTCCACGTAGTTTTTTCTTGA
>JAHWXV010294527.1:0-21320 GCA_024586415.1 Phrixothrix hirtus | reverse complement strand
CGTTCCCAAAATAAACGTAAATAATATTTTAGGAGAAAGTCGTGGGTTTTCTCACACCAGATTTTGATTAATCATTAATTTTTGTTACAAAGATTTACTTTGGGTCCAAAGGCGTATAATTGTTTCTATGCCATGATTACAATTCTTCTTACTAATCTTGATTGAAATTACGGATTTTTACGTTTTTATCTACGTACACCTAGACATATTTTTACAAATGTAGTTCAAACATTATTTTTGTATCTTTGATCTCGTAGTTCCAATTTTTTTATGTACGTTTCTTATTTTTAAATTTAAGTGGACTGTATAAAAGTTTATTTCGTAGTACACAAGAAAGAATTTGGTAAAAGTCTATGTAATTTTATTGATTTTAACCTATTCACAAAAATGCAGTCTGTTAACAGTTCTCTTTTATAATAGTAACTCGTCAATTGTTTTTTGATAATCACCTAAGGCGAAAAATTAATTAGCATCTAGGAATATCGTAATTTGTGAATTAGGGATTCTACACGACTTATTAGTGAATTTCAAATGTATTAAAATGGCTCAAAATTAGAGCAAGATTAATATGAACTAGATATATCAAGTAGTTATGAAATACTTTTTAAGTAATGATTACTATCCCTTTTGAGGCTCATTTTCTCCGATTATCCTCATACATGGGCCTCCTTAATTTGCAATCGAGTACATCATTTATTTAAGTTGGAATTTTTGAGTTACCTGTTAGTATTTCGAACGTCTTACTTGGAAGCAATTGACAATTTAGTGTTTCCTGGCAGTAAGGATAACATATCTCCATTTGGATCTTAATATCTCTGTATTATAATATAATACACAAATATGATGTGTAATAATTCTTCGATCGCTCTTATGTAAATTTTATGCTTCAAGGTAGTGTCCAATATCAATAATTTTGAAACAAAATGGACTTCAGCTAATAGAAAATTATATCTGAACATGTAAAACGAAAGGAAATTATTGTTTTTTGGAGTGGGATAGGTAAACAGAATCATTTTTTGTTTGTTTGTTTTGAAGCTGAGATTTCAGGCTGCGGAAATTCCCTTAGCTCTCTTGAACTAGATCTATAATGTAGTCATTTCACCATCGCTACCACAGTTTTGTTAAATCTAGAGGAGTTTTACCGCCAATAGCGATTTCTAACGTGCCAAACATCACATTGACGCGGGCCCTACGATTTTAATTCCTTATTTGAGAAGAGGGCAAGTTTTTTAAATTTTTCTCCGCTGCAAAATTTAGCGACCTCGATCGGGTTTGAACACACCTTACTTAAAAGTAGAAGTAAACATGCTAACCACTACACAAATCGGGGTTGGCTAAACAAAATTATATAAATGTGAAAACACCATGTTTGCCAGAACTTAACTGGTATTTGTTTGACTGCTACAACAGTAATTGCGAATTGAATAGATTTCACCGAAATTCAGTTGAACGTTGGCTTTATACTTTTGTGTCCTAGTATTGCACACGAAAAGGTATGCATTGCAAACCATTAAGCCTTTCGATAGAAATTTGAAACATGTAAAATTACATACGCTGCTACAAATAGTGTATAAAACAATAAGTGTATACTGACGTAATCGTCATCTTGATTAATCGGAAATCTAAAAATTGGAATTGAACAGATTTCTAGCATAACACTGGGTTTGATCCTGTTATTTTAAACCAATTCCTTGTTATGATGCTTATAATGAATCTATCAGTGTAAATAGCTAAAGCTTTCAATAGATAAATAATATTTCCAATTCTATCTATGCCGAACTACTTCATTTGGTAAGGTACCTCGTCTAAGTGGACTTACCAAAAAACTCCAACAAAATAGCAACCACAAAATGTCCCGCACACAGAATCGCCTCAAAAACTAGCTTGGACGAAATATCCTGGCTAACGGGTCCCCTAAAAATAAGGCATCAGCACTTTAGAATATTTGAAGAGCAATATTATTTTGCGATTGAAAAATCGCTTATTTTTAAATTGTAATTGACCTTCTCGAAGGTTTTCGGTCTATAGATAATACAAAGAATTTATTTATAAATAATTTAACGCTAGTTACTAATGCATTTTTCGGGTCCCAATGAAAATGTTACAAAGACAATGACGTTTTTACGACTAATGCCAAAAATAACTTTTATTAGAAAGTAAAACAATTCACATGGCAAGGTTATTATACAGTGTGACCAGTGAAGTCCGCATCATATGGAATTTTTTTTATTAATAGCTTTATTCGAAATTTGACATTAGCATTAATTTTTTCTTCTATCGAGATGAAAAATAACCAAAAAAATAGTAGTCACGTGCTTCGCATTACTGTCAAATTTTAATTTTTTTCAAAAAAATTCCAAAAGTTGGGTTATTTCCCAAAATATCGAAAAAGCCATTACAAAAAGTTTTTTTGTGTGCAATTTTTAGCCCATACGCAAAATTTCAGCTACATAAGATAATTTTCATTTTTTGCCTATTTCTTGTAAATTGAACTACTCTTGCAAAATAAGACTCGACGTAACCTACATAAACCACCTTAGCTTTGACAATGCTTTATTCCAGATACATTTTCTTTAAAGTAGCACGATATTAAATGTGTGTTATTCTAGAAAACCCAAATTGAGGTATCAAAATTTGGCACATATGACGCAAAGTTTATTTGGTTTTGAACCTATATAAGGTAACTTCATAAAATACCTAATTTTTGGAATTATAGTTTGTGTAAAAGTAATACACATTGTTATTAAGACAAACAAGTACACAGTGTCATCAATAAGGCCTGCATTAGGAAAATAGATTTAAGTTTAACTTTACGAAAAGTTTGTGATTTTTTATTAGAAAATTTGACTCCTTTTTCAATTAAACTATTTTCTTAATATTAATGTGTATTACTGTTACACAAAACTACAAATCCAAAAATTAGACATTTTATGAAGTTACCTTATACAAGGTCAAAACCAAATAAACTTTGCACATTTAATATCGCGCTTCTTTAAAGAAAGTGTGTCTGGAATAAAGCATTGTCAAAATTAAGAAGTTTTATATAGGTTACGTCGAAACTTATTTTGCAAGACTAGTGCAATTTATAAAAAATAGGCAAAAATTAAAATTATTTTATGTAACTGAAATTTTACGCATAAGCTAAAAGTTGCATTCAGAAAAACCTTTTCTAATAATTTTCCTCGATATTAAAATTCGACACTTAATGCGAATCACGTGACTACTATTTTTTGGTTATTTTTCATCTCGATAGAAACAAAAATTAATGCCAAAGTCAAATTTCGAATAAAGCTATTAAAAAAAAATCCCATAGGTTGCGGACTTTACTGCTCACACTGTAGAAATCAAATCAGGTTTTATTCTATTAACGATAATTATTTTAAAGTAATTAACTTACAACTCAACGACTATGATGTCCGCTAGTTTTTGAAGAATGATTGCATAGAAAATGCTTTTCCGGCGTATTCCCTAATGACCCTCGTATCAAACGGAAAAGGTAGGGAAATTTACTAATAAATTCGTTCTTGTCTGAACTTTATTAAGATAACTGTTGAAATATGAGCAGCGTTAACTCCATGTTCATATAAACGTGGATAAAAATGTGTCTTGAAGGTATATTAATAAAATTTTTAATGACCATTTAAAGGTATTCTGGAAAAATGTTGTTAATATTATTACAGAACACAGTAACACTTTGAATCCGGAAAAGAACATGACGGCTAACTATGTTTCAGAAATAAATATTAGAGTAGTGACTGTATAGAAGATCCTGACACCATGAACATATCAATAGGGGCTTGAATTTATTAGCGGATGTATATAGCATCCCAAAGATAAACTTAACGGGTTAGTAAGGTAACAACTATTCCTGATATTAATACCATGGTATTTTACAAAATAATTCTGAAACTATGAATTTTGTTTGCGCAGCAAAAGATCAAAATCGCCTATTTATTTGAGATGAAAGAAAAGCCAAATTATCTTGAACAATATTGTAATTAATTTGTTGATGGAACCTTTAAAGATGCATCACAATTGTTCCTATAAATTTTTATTGTTCCCCGGACGGAAATTTTACTAAGAAACAAAACTTAGGTGTTTTATAGGCGTGTATTTGAAAATCATTCGCAATTGAATCGAATGTTGAAGCCTGCCAAAATGGTTTTAGATTTAGAGAGAGTTATGTAAAATAGAACAGCGCAAGTGTTTAATGGTGTTTTGTAACCTAGGCTAGTGTTTACAGAGAAAACTTCAATAATTCGTTTTGGCAGAAGATTATGATGATTTTGAAGAATTTAGCTCAGCATTTTTCAAGCTATTTGAACCCAGTTGTAAATTACTGGATAGATAACTACATCAAAAGATTTAGGCGGAATCGCAAAACTGAACCTCAGTTTACAATTGCATTCTGGGACAGTTATAACAGATTGCAAATGGCTTTCCAGCTACCAATAATTCTGTTGAGATATGGCATTCTGATTTTCAATAGACTTTAAACTGCTACCGTACATCCGTTTATAGACTCATTCATCAATTCATAGATTAATAAGGTTAAGTGGAAATACAGCTTACATGTTTAACTAAGTGTATTAATTATCCAGAATCTTCAAAATGGGGGTATATACAGGGTTGTTTTGAAATAGTTGTTGAACTAAAATGGGCAACTTTACCTATTAGAAGAGATACATTTTGAGATTATTAAATTCCATTAAGCCGTATTTGAAAAATTTTGCACATGAAAACATTTTATGAATTGCTGATATTTGTCACAATTTATTCGTTTCAAACAGTCAAGAAAAATACCAACCTATTTACTGAAATGGCAAAGTAAAACAACATATCGAACTACAGTCTGTTTTTTAACTAATAAATGGATGCTTGACCTATATTGCCACAAATAAATGACCTAATTTTTATTTGCAAACGCGTCCTTAAAAAATTACACCCGGAAGCTGTATTAAAATTATTAAATGTAATGTATTTACAAATAAATAATTAATAACGATAACATTTATATTAATACAGTTGTTTCAAGATGACCTTCACAAAAAAAATTACAAATAGCGATTACCATAAATCACTCAGCTAAGCTCTTTTTAATTCTAAAATGTTGTTTACCTTTCAAGAGAAAATTCCCTTTTTATTTTTCTATTTAATATTTTAGAAATTGAGTAATAATTAATTTCAAATTATCTACGTGAAGTTGAACAGCTTGTAATTGTTTTCAAATTTTTTAAACTTTAACAGAAGGTACAAAAACATATTCCAAAGGGTTGTTATGTGTTTTTATTTTTTCAATATTGCTTTTAGTTTAAAAATAATGAAAGGAAAAAACAAATTAATTGTATAAAGTAAGGCGCATTTTCTCTTAATAAGTAAGTTTTACCATTTTCTGATAATTTTTACTTCCATAAAAACATTTGAAAAGTGGACAATAAACACGTTTGAAAACGTAAACAACTAAATCTAATTTAATAAATCAGAATTGAGTTTTTTAATCAATTTCAATTGTACTGAATGTTTATCGATACACGTTGCAATGACCTGTAATATGAGTAGAACTGGAATAAACATACATGATGTCATCATGGCAAACTGATATAAAACTTATTACAATATATATTGCAAATTAGAAGTTCTCTAAAAGCTTTCCAAGAATTCTAAATTCTAAATTCGATTGTGCCCAAATTAAAGCTATTTATCAAATAAATTAAAAGCTCTTCATCCAAATGTATATTTTGTTTAATATTTTAATGAATTAACAATTGTTTCGGTATTTTTAACTTATCAAAGCAATACCATCATTAGAATTAACAAAAAATTAAATTATTTTATGTTTCAAATATAACAATATAATAAAATATGAAATGAACAATAACCATATAGAAATTAATGTCAAACTTTTGAAATGCTACCTTAATTTTTTGTTAATTTTGATGATGGTAATACTTTTATAAGATAAAAATGCCGAAAAAATTGTCAATTCATTAAAATAAAAAAAATATACATTTGGGTGAAGACCTTTTAATCTATTCGATATGAATACACCCAATGTTTCATTGTATTATTTATATTATTTCAAGCTGTTTAATTTTTTTATTATTTTTTTGTGAACGTATGGGGCATTAGGTATATGTAGTTAAAATACCGGAAAGTATTTCAAAGCAACCCTGTATAGTTGAATCGGAGGCTCCAAGTACTTGTTGAAACTAAGAATAAAATGCATATTTATTCTACCTTATATCACCTTAGAACTTTAAATTGTAATAAGCTTAATTATGATTTTTCTTTTGTTATCGAAAAAAATAGGTTCTACTTGTATAATTAAAATAATAGTTTAAGTTGCTATGAACTTAAATTTTAATAATTACTATAACCATGATAAAATGAATGAGTTACAAGAACTATTCTTTGTTGGGGATATAGCAGGCAGAGCCTGAAATGCGAATTTATAAATAATTAAGAATTTAATATGAATAACTAAGATAGAATAACGTTTGTCGCACGCCATAGTTTGTGAAAACTCATTCCTTCGACTACTTTGGGTGAATGTATGAATGCCACCTATTAATATTTAATTATTAAAGAATGGCTATATACTCGTATGTATTTCTGCATGCGCAATGAGCTAATAATTTACATTTCATGCTAAAAGTATTTGTTGATTAATTTGTAAGAATTAATCAACGTGGATAATAATTTTATACATTTACATGTACAAAATGTCAATTTCAATCATATAAATGTGTTAGGAACGTATTAATAAAAAGAACAACGTATATAAATTTGCACCGCGTTGGAAAAACTAATTGATTAAATGCATTTGTGCTTCTGTATTTAAAATAAAACTTCCAAGTCCTTGGAATGAATAAAATATTTTTATTCCCCCATAATGTACAATTTTACTTGAATACTCCCTTTTAACGCCAGCCATATGTTACTGTAAATGGATAGTACAATAAAATATTGAATGTAATTACATTATCTAAATAACACATAGGTACCTATTACATTATAATTTCTATATCAAATGTATGAGTTTCACTAGTTTCATGTCTAATGCTACATCTACCAGTTTATTGTTTAAGAACCCTACCATAATTCACTTACCTATGTCCTTTGTGTCCTTTTGGTATAATGCGTTACTAACACAAACACATGCACGAATGCACATCGCGTGACTGTGAAAAAAGGGCCAACTCCCTTATGATTGATTTAATTCTAATGCATATACTGAAAATAATTAAACACGTCAACGTATCAAACTAGACGTTAGTAGCATCAAATTACAAGGTACAGCATGATAGTTAACATAATAACTATTATATTGTCTTGTGATAGTGTTAAACGTGGCTATAGTTCAAAATTGCAAATAATAAACTCTGAACGCCTTCTAGTTTGCTTCTTAATTTTTCTTTTATTTTAGGGATATTCTGGAAATTATTCTACCAAGAAGTTATGCAAGTTATATTAATTTTATCCTCTGTATTACATTAAGCACATTACCGTCAATGTATCAACATAATGGTTATGGCTGTCCTCCCACTAAACATTCTAAATTAAGTTTTTCTGTTACTAAACTCAAAAATAATTAAAAAGGAGCATTAATTGTTGTTTGATATATTTTTGTTTAAGATTAGTTGGACCTAATAATTTTTGAAGGTTTCAAGCATTTATTTACACAATTCACTCTCGATATTGAAATTCAATCATTGTAGTAAAATAATTTCGTTTCAGGTAACATTTTATTTTTAACAACTTTTTGTACTATCTTATTGGTTTAATATTTTATAAAGTGAGCAGCAATGCTTGATTATTGTACTACGTATAAAAGAGGCCTACAAGAACATGTGATTAATAAATATATACGTAATGGTACTTATCCTCAGTAAATTAAACTCTTTTTTAATTCACAGGTTATTTCTATTTAAATGAGTTATCATAGTTTTGGAACAGTAAAATTCAGAGTTCAACATAACACGTTAAAAATACACCTATGTATTTTGAGAGTGTTTTGATCTAGTAATTTAGATGTAAATTTTGTTTAGATCATTAGGAGAATAGGCATGGTAGCACTGAATCTTCAGACTATTTTTATATCTTTATCTCTCACTCAACATTCTATCGCCGAATTAATACAATAAATCGCTTTTGTTATGTTAAACACGAATTATACTCATAACAATTTAAATATACTTTAGCAGAGATAATCCGAATAGCACTTAAATCGCAGCAGACTACTTTGCAGAAGAGTAACTCCAACGTTACGCTATTATAATTTTCTTATTTTATAAAACTTGAGAATAAATGATATTTAAAATCACCCTTTATAATAGTTACTCTGAAAAAGTTCTATAAAGTAAATGTATATCTCGTAGTCGTTTCGAGTAATAGCCCCTTCATGCATCGTCTAGACGTTACATGAAACGCAACCAAATATTGGAATGATCTAAAGTTACACAATATGCCTAAGAATTTTAGATTTTACATGAAATTCTTTATAGTCTTAGCCGCTTGATGAAATCAAATCTAATAACAGTAAGTGGCTAAAGTTTCAAGTTGTTCCATGTAATTCTAGCAATTAAAGTTGTGCTTAAGGAAAATTAATGCATTTCTCGATACTATCACATAAATAAAAAACAAAAGCAAAAAGTTAGGATATATGCACTTACATATTTATTATGTTACTACATAACATGAAAAAACCTAAATTGTAAAAAAATCGAATACAAGTAAAGAAACAATTAACATAAAAAAAGCTAATTGGTAGATTGTGGGAAAATCTAGTTTAAAACACCTCGTTCAAGGTAAATTGACATTCGCATGAACAATAAAATATTTATAGTTGAATAAAACTATGTTGTCGTATTATTTATTGAAAGAAGGCAAACTTTTGTGACAGCTACTGCCACAAATTGTATTGTTTTTTTACAAATACATTTTTTTTAATGCATTGCTGTTTACTAGACTTGCATGAACACTTTAAAATGCCTTGACCACCTGACTGTAATGACATTTCCACGCTTACATTAATTCCTTCTCCATAGAAATATCATATTTATTTAAAAAATGCCGATCCAGACATAGTGAGGCTTTCTGCTCCGAACCATCTCTTTATTGTGCGGTGTTTACAAGTAATTTCATTTATATCATTCTTTTGATCGGTAATTAAACATATAATGCTTCTGAAATCATCAGGGCCTCTATCAACTTTTGGGATACATAACAGTACGCAATCGCCTTTTTTGAAACTGGAAGTTTTTGTCGCTGAATTGTTCAACATTTTTTAAGCAGCTTCTTCTATTTTTATCTACCTTTATCGCGTTCCTTGAAAATATTTTCATTCATGCTACACAAGTCACAAATTAATAACGATTGGTCGATAATGTCAGTGGAAGAATCAAAGGCAACGAAACATTTTCCACATTTGCGTTTTTGTTCGCACACATCTCCTCAGGAACTGTTTTTCTTCCACCGTAAGCTCCATTATTTCTTCTTCTGTAGTAAGTGTACTTGCAATTATGGTCGGTATCTTGCTAGAAGCAAGTCCAATTTTTGGTTTGTAGCCCAAAAGAGCTTTATATGGAGATCGTCGTATTGTCTTATGAAAGGAAATATTTTTTTGCCATTGTAAAACCTGCAGCCCTATAGACCAACTTTTGGAATTATGGTCTGATATCCAAGCACAGATCATATTTTCAATATCCTGGTTCAACCTGCCAATGTTTCCTTGATTTTGAGGATGCCTAGGGCGACCATGGACAATGATACACTCTGGCCACAAAGATCTTAATTCTATTATCACCGTATTTACGAATTCGCGACTATTGTCGCTTTGGAGAATTTTTTGTGCACTAATTAGAAGAAAGAAATTTAACAAGCTTGATGCCACTTCATCAACGCGTTTAGTTTGCATTGGCCGTAAGAATACATTTTGGTGGAGTGGTCTTGATAGTTCATTATCAATTTATATTGACAATCGGGTAAACACTGAAAATCTATAAGATCTACATTATCTCTTCCATTAAAATTTTTAATTAATATTGGGCGCGTTACAACTTTTTCTTGTCAAATTTTTTCTCGTTGCAAGTTTTACAACATTCAATAAAAGCTCTTAGGCTGGACGGCGAATACTACATTTGTTTTTTCTAGCTATATCCATTTTGCATCGACCTCCATGTCCCGTCTTGTTAATGTGAATATCCTGTAATTTTTCGTAAAAATATTCATGATACTACATATTCGATTTCGTTTTCATACCTTTTATTAAATATGACTGATCAGAAACAGTCATAACATCATAGGTTTGTAATAAAAGGTACTCCCTTCTTTCTTTTCTACCCCTGAAAACAAAACAGACTAAATCGCGAGTAAGATAAGTTAATATTAAAGAAAAGGTTAAAAAAGGGCCACCTTGATATTTGAATCGTTTAGTTTTTAAAGCCTTACAAAATATCAAGAACTAGTTGCATTTTGATTAAATATTTATAAGATTGCCAATTTTCAACTAAATTTGATAATGTTAACTGGACTTGATTATAAATTTTTAACTAAAATGACTTAATTACTAACAAACAGGGCCAGTTACATAAAAGCTCCTATAAAAGTATTATTTATATACCATTAAATAAGTAGTAACCTTAACAGTGAATCGTTTAAAACGACTTTTTTAATAAAAATGTTTTGTTTTTAAAGTTGGTAAAAGTAAAATGACATCAGACGTTTACACAAAGTCTGGAAGACTACAAAAGGAGTATTATTAATGAAATATTTGATTTCTTGCAACGTTTTAATTAATTATATGTACTGAGAATAATTTAATTAATTTTCACTATACAATGCCGTATCCCCTCTAAGCTCACTATGCGCAGTGTACAATTTCTTCTCAGCTTAAAACAACCGTGCATAACAAAAACGTGTCACGCAAAATCATTTTTTTATAAACAAGGGTAAAAGCAAACACTACAACAACCTACAAATACACGTAATTGTTTCAGTTTACATACTTACCCTTTTTGTTTTGCAGTTACGCTTTCCTGAATAATTTCTTTAATTTTGAACTTTGTGTAAGCTACTGTCCCAGATTTGTATGAGTAATATTCCTCCAGTTTAGTATAATATAAGTCCTTTTGTGCACTATTGGAAACACATGTGGCTGCCATTTCATGTGTTATGCTTACTGGAATTTATTTCAGAAAACACCAAAACGACTGGTAGCATTACACGGAACGTCTAAAAAATGTGGTCACTTGTTATAATTAGATTAGATTTTATCAAACGGCGTAACACTATAAAGCATTTCATGTAATGTCCAAAATTCTTAGGCATATGGTGTAACTTGAAATCATTCCACTATTTGGCTGTATTACATGTAACGTATAGACGGTTCATAAACTGACTAATTACACTAAACGGCTGCGACATATATAGGTAATTCTACGTACAGACACCAACAACTTATGTGTTCATACGTTATGGAACTCATATAGACGTACTTTGCCATTTATTAGAGGTTGACGTTTTTAATCAGTTTTCAGTTGTAGGTTTGTTGTCAAACGTTTGAGAGTTGCATTTTACCAATAACTGCTAAACAGCTAAAATCGTTACATAGTGTATAATGGTTTTCTTGCCTATTAGACGTTTTTGGCTTTAATTAATAATTTGGTTGGTTGTAATTAGTGTTTTCAGTTTAAAATTACACGGTGTTTAATAATCATTCGGAATTCTTAATGTATTTTGGGTTGCCTACGCTTGAATACTGAGAATCTTACATTATAGCCATGATTTACTATTTTAACACCTAAAAGATAGCGGCACTTTTCATATTTTTTATGTTTTAGCTTGGAATACCCCAGAAGATCCTGGTGGTTGATTGCGCGATGTTACGGCCGCTAAGCGCTACCTGCTAGATCCTATGTCGTTTCTGGAGGATTCCGGCGCCCTGATCGAAGTGTACGGTTTTTTCACCGGATACGCCAGTTGTTCCTATTTTACTGGAGATCCGATGAGACAATCGGCCGTTTTTAAAAGTGACTCCGGACCGATACTATTTTTTGAAAGTACCATTGGTTTATTTCTTTAAAACGCAGGTCACCGTCATTCAGATCTTTTTGCTCGTTTTAAAATGTCAAAGAAAGGGAACCTTCGATCATGTTACGGGCATTTCCAATTTAACGTTTTATCATGAACATTAGTGCTCTAACCTGTAAAATTCGATCACTTTACCTTATTTAATATTCGTTGTAATTATCATATTCAGTAATAACTACAAACAAAGTTAAGCTACTATTGTGTAGAAAATCATATTTGAATTTAATACTTTTACGTGGAATAAATACATTATAGCCGTGGCGAACATAGCATGTGCCCCCAGTCCGCAGGTTTGTTCTTTTCGCTTTAATAAGTTCCGGATTGTATAAATTTCCTTTTATATTTATTCAATTTGAAATATTTAAAATTTCTTAACTATTAAATTACAATGTCATTTTTGCATACTTTAAATTATTTGAAGGCGTTCCTAAATGAACAAAATTTAATTAGATACGCGCCTACACAAGCATTGTTTTTGCTTTATTTAATTGATTGTTCATCGCTGCAGCGGCGTTCGTGATAACGGGAATATTTCGCCTACCTCTTTTGTTCTTTCTTAGTTTTGACATTTGATTTTATTATGCATCATTATAACTCGTAATTCGATTCTCGAATATTTGCTTTATACAAATTTACTTCTCCGCTTTATAAAATTAACTTAGACCATATGAAATGTAGTCCTATAATTCCTTACCAACTTGTGAGTTCATATTGTAGATACGATTTATTTAACCTGAAATTCTTAAAATTTTTGCTTAGAATTGAATATTTTAGACAAATAAGCTTAAGCCTGATGTTCTCAGAATGTTTACTGAGTTTAAATTCACTCATATGAAAACAAATTGTTTTTAATTTGTTAATTCATTAGATGTGTTTGCTGGAGTAGTAAGACGAAATAAAACTGAATATTACCCTTATGCCTTATCTTTTTCTCTGAAAATTGCTGTATTCTGTCCTCTTTTCTTTCAGGTCTAATTAAGTTGTTATTCTCCATCATAATTTTCTGCGAAGCTTCAAACGCGAGAAATAAAACACTTTTAGCTTTGTCGAGTAAGTTTTACGTTCAACGATATCAACATCTTATCACCGAACCAACCCGCGCTACTTTCACCATTGTGCGCCCAAATTTACTAAAAGGCTTTAAAATTACAAAATTATGACGCCTATTTCTTCTTTAGGATTTTTGAACATTTACCATCGAGTTCGCGCCGACTTCGAACCCGACGGTGCTCGTCAATACCGATTGACTTTACTTCTGCAATATGGAAAGCGAAGCTTGCGTGCACCGATTTTGTCAATCATTGGCGGTTACTGCTGCCCTTCATGTAAAACTGCACCTCACTCCCTATCCTTCGCGACACTAGGGCCAGCCGATCAATACTTTGTTTTGCCTCAAGGTAGAATTCTTTTAATAGAGGGCGGCCGTACTGTCACTTCCTTCTTATACTTGGCAAGTGACGTCTGGTGCGTAGTTGATCGGCTTTCATTTGAATGACTATTTTCTTAAAACCCGTCCCCAAATGGCGTCTATTATTAAATATTTTTTGCTATGTAAAATTTATTCATATTCGAAATATTGTTATAGCAGTTGAAAGCTTCTCTCTTTGTAAATCTGCAACACTATAAAGTGCGATAGTCTAAATTTCAAATTATAGTAGGACTAGCATTTATAAATCTATTCTCATAACTGTGCTTAAAGTATTCATCTCAAGGTCATAGCCTACCATTACTGAATATTTAAGCTATCGCACGTTATAAGTTGTACCAAGTCGTTTAATTTCACCTTTTACCATTTATATGAACGCTTACACATAGGCAATTGGAATGTTTGGTCGCTTATCAATAAAAATTAAGTTTTCACCAAAGCCGTTTTATAGATTTTAATAAAATTTGATTAATGACAGTATAAAATCGACGAAAACCCCTCTGATACGATGAAATCAAACTATTAGTTCCGAGATGCCAATAGCTTCCCGGACAACTTATCCAGCATATAGGCAGATAACACCCTGCCAATACTTGGCCGTTGTCTTCCTTCAGACGCTCTGTAGATATGGACATCCTTCATGCAACGATAAGGATTCCTGTAGCCCAAAATGTGTTTGAGAAGCTGTACCTTAGCTACAGGAGGGAGGTGACTGATCGTACAGTATGTTACTTTGCTGAACCGTGGGGTTAAATATTTAGCATTTTTAATCACATCACCTGAGGTTATCGTTATAACAAGCCGCATGGTTGTTGTTGAAGTTTAGACATTATTCTGACTTCTGGCGATTCTGTTTGAAGAGATGCCCATTTGCAGTAAAAATTAATGTGGTCGCATAGTGATCTGCAAATATTTTGTGTTAAATGTTAAAGAGGATGTAGATCCCCTGGTAGTACCTCTTCTAGCTTCAAGGAGTACACTATTCTCTATCTCGTGATCTTTTAAACTACATCAAGGTTACCTGTGTAGGGTGCCGTTGGAACATTCTCAACAAACGCTTTTTTAGTTTGGTTAGATTGCTTGCGGTAGTCGTTTCACCATGAAACTAGGCGCATTTTTGAGGTTCTATAGGTTTGTGAAATACTATAGGTGACTGCTTGTATTAACCGTCCAGTGAAGACCTCAATGTCTACCTCTACCAAACAAAGCTTGGTACGTAAAAAGAGACCAGTAGTCTTACTGGATGCACTAACGTCTTGGGGGGAGCGTGCTTGACTTAATGTGCAAACAGGGATATTCGAATAGGTAAATAGTCACTATGGCATAAGTCTTCTTATGGCATCCATTGTAACTATAAGGCCAGGCCGTGTGTTGCTAAAGAAAAGTCAACAGCGCTAAAGTGACCATATCTAGTTTCAAATATTAATGGATTGTGCCATGTTCATAAGGATTAAGCTCGTATTCTCTAAGAAATTCTATTTCTTTCCAATTTTCACACGTCCTTGTTGATCCCCAAATCATGTAGAGAGTTGAAATCACCTATACTAAATGGAAGCGGTGCACGTTGTGATAAATAATAATTATAAACTATAATTTAAATATTCATTAAATCGCAAAGACGAAAATTTTGGAGTTGTCTAACCTTTACTTGCTGTATTTAGAGGATCAAAGGGCTACGTTCCGTAAGCATTCAATGAACATGTTGTACCTGCAAGTCCCTGGTATCCTATTAAATGAATTGATCTAATACAAGAGATTGGAAGTTGCTCTTTACCCAGTCTTCCTTTCTTCCAGCCTCTCTTGCTTCTTCCACTCTTTTCTTTACTGCATAGTATGACACCTTTTCAGAAGTTTTGTTTTATTGTATGTACATTTCAATGAGAAATGCTGGACAATTCTTATAGCTAGCAGAATGGTTACCATTGCAATTGATACATGTAGTCGGCTCCTCATATGGGATATCTTTATGTAAGCTTTTCACATTCGTAGATCACTTCCACTTTATAGTTACTTTCACCATGCCTGTGTGTTTGGCACGAAAACATCAAAGGGAATAGAAGGCAACCTACGCATTCCTTGGAGGTATGGAAGTGTTAAACGTGAGCACATGCAATGGACAGTCAATAGTAATCACGTTTTAATTAGCTTCCAGAGGATGAACCGCAATGACACTTGCTACGACAGTTTTTCTACAATTTCCTCAAGATTAACTTTCAGTCAATCCTGGTAATGTAAAATAATTCGGTTTGTATTGAGTGTTCTGTGTGGGTTAACAGTTACTGTAAAGTCAGAGACACGATTTAGCTGTAGGGGTCTTTGTAATTTCGCATTAGACACTGTCTAAACAAGTAGACCTTCGCGCAACCTTTTGGCGTCTTTTAAATTACAAACAAAACGATTTAGCGCCTTTGCTATCATAAAAGAGTTCTTTATTCCACGATGATTAGCAAGAACCGAGATCTAGCCACCTTCGCCGTGCTAATCTCGCTTCAAGTTGTCTTTGATCTGAAATAATTATTCATACGGGTAGATTGTTGCTGAATAAATAAATAAAGTTTGAAAAATTTAAAAACTATTCTTATTATTATTATAATTATAGTTCATAATACCTTTACCTAATCACAAGTTAAAGTTTCTCTTTGGAGTGTTTAAAATTTCAATCTTCACCACAAAACTGTGTATTGTTATCTATTACCTTTGCTAAGATAATACACGGATACCTTAACAGCGCAGTTTTTTAGTCAATGCTGCAAAGGTTGCAGGTCGTATTCACATTAGCACCACGTAGCAAGCAACCTTTGCTGCGGCTGCTTAAAAAAGTTATATTTTTAAAAAGTGTTGCAAGTCTGTTCATACTGAGTGCAACGTACATTGCATTTATACTTCACAACACGACAGTCTCGGCACGATCATGGTGTTAAATCGTTTAGCTTGCAAATTTCGCTATATTAAATGTTATTTGTGTAGTAAACAATGGACAGTAGGAAATTGTCTATTTTTGTCATTTTAATGATCTAGAAGTATCCTTTTAAAAAGCCCACGATATAAATAAATAATGTAATTCAATTAATATTGATATAGAAAATATTGTAAATTACCTTTGAATACATCTGTATGCACATATGACGTACTACAGTAATATACTGGTTTGTATGAACGACTTTAGTAAATTAAATATGGATTGATGGATAGTTGCAACCTTACGAATCGAATTGCATCCATTTAATAAAAATTAACAACGTTCGTTGCTATGGCAAAATTTAAACTTATTGCTAGATCATGTAATATGTTTACATTACAATACAGGCGCAGTAAAAGCTTCAACCAAACGAGTAATTTTTACTGCGACTGCATTTTGGTTCACAAGTCTACAGTCTAAGTTGTGCAGCTTTTTAATTACCATGGCAGAAAAAGTAGCTGTGCGTGAATTTGGCTTTAGTTTATTAACAAATTATAAATTAAGGACTTACTATTCATTACATAGTAAAGTTGGCAATGACTACAAAATATAAAATAATATTAAATTTATACCTAGTGTATATGGTATGTTTACACAAAAATTATTTAAATGTTACTATTTAATTGAAAGCAAAACTAACATCTGTATAATTATGTATATCTTACTGACAAGACGTAGAGGTATAATAAAGACATGTACACAAAATTAGTGTCAAAGATCTACTTTTATAAAGTTCTCTCAAAGAAATGTCATGACTTTATCTATTTTATTTAATATCAATCAAACTATAGAAATAAAAGTCAAAATGAAATAAATAACGACATAATTAAGGTCGTGTTCAAGACGGTGCTCAAATTTGTTTTTGGCTTCAGTAGAATGGCTTAAGTAGTTCTATTAAGCAGTCGGAGAAGGTGGTTACAATTGACCTCGTAAAACGTTGTTTCGATCTGCAAATAAAGTTAGCTGACACAGAAGAACGCTATCTAGCGTTCTGTAAATTTAAACTTTTTGATTTTACTTCATAGGTACTAATTTGTAAACCAACTTTTTGAACTTTCTAAATTTACCTCATTTATACTTGGTTAATTTTTATTTATTCAGTACAAAATAGGTCCTAGCTTGTTATTTTGTTTACGCTACTATTGTTTCATCGTGTATATAATTGTTGTAATCGTTACTCTTTTTATTAGACTCAGTTTTATAAATTAATATTTACGCTTGGCGATAGATTTTAGTTAGTTAATTTATTAATTGCACTGTATTAGTTCATTCTACATCTAGCAGAGTAAGTATTTTCATTGACTGGTTTTAAGTCATTCATAAGATGGTAATTAGTTTAAGTATATTTATTAATTAATTAAAATATGCAGAAAAACGGATATATTCAGAACTAAGTGTGTTTTAATGTTAATAAATGGTTGCGTGACGACTGGTTTTATTTATTTGATAATAACTGATTTGGAGAGGCTGGTTTATGATCTTTCGAGTCGATTACCTAAAGTAACTCCGCTCGTTCTAATTGCTTTTGCGTCGATGTGACTTTGAGTTGTAACGGTATATTTCAATATAACGCCAAATGTTGCTAATGATTAGTTATTAAGTGTTTGCTTAAACGTGACGGCACTTGTATGCGTTAGTGTATCTTGTGCCTGATCTTTTTTGACTTGCATAAATCTGCTGTTGCAGTTAATACACTAGGACCTATTTTTCTTTAGCAGGTGAAATTTGTACCTTTAGCATACCAATCTTCAGGGGTTTTAGCACGCCTGAAGCGTAGATTCAACAGAATAATCAATAAATTAATTAGTATATCGATTTCGTGCCTAGTCGAACAAGTCCTATCTGCAGTAACGTTATAGTTAATTAAGCAAGACAACAAAGTGCAAAGGAACTATGCTATACATCTACAAGAATGCAATTACAATAAGTGTTGCTGACATTTATGTAACAATCTCTATTGTTTGAGGCATATTTTTTATTTAACAATAAGGTAGTTACTGTTAAGTGCTCAAGAGCAACCAGTTATTAGTGCAGGACAATATTCGCTCTGATAATTTCGCTGTGATACCTGCTATTTTTATTGTTTGTCTACATTCCCAAAAGCAAATTTTGTACCGCAGTGGGCAAAGTCACTAAATCAAAAGATTAAGATTTTTTCATTTTTTACACAGCATTTTGGCGGTCTCAGCATACTTAATTTTTGACGTTTGTGTAAACAATTTCTAAATGAACATTTAATTCTTATTTGACATGTCCCTCGTTAATCGCATTTGATTTTACATTTTCGGGATAGTCTACGCTATAAAAAGTTATAATTTTATTATATGGATAAATATTAACATTGTTGAAAATATTGTTTATGATTATTAACATGGAAATTGTTTAGCACCTAGGCTATTTTAACGGTTTTAACGTCGTCGCGCTTTTGACGTTTATTTCAGAAGTCGATTCGTACGCTACTAAACTATTAAAAAAACTGGAATCAGCTTTAAAAGTCGAGGGCACGATACTATAGTTACAAAAAAATCCTGCACTCAAAAGCAAATAAATAATTCAAACAGTTTCCAGCAATATTGAGGTCGGATCACAGTTGGATTTCGTTTCTATGTAATTCTAATTCGAGACCGTAAAAATAATTACAACAGTGTTGATTACACATTTTGGAGGGACACATTCAAGTATGTCTTGTACGTTCTATTCCAAGTATTCATCAATAACGTGGATTTTTCAACAAAAGTGCTATCATTCTTTCATCGCCAATAAATTTAGAGTGCACCCGGTACCAGTTTTCAAATTCGTTAGGCATAGACTAAACAATGGTCTCTACAGTGGAAAAACATTTGTTAATATATAGAATTATGTTCGATTCGGCGGGGTTTATTGAAGCAAGGATCGACTTGTTTCCAGTGATTCACATTTTAGCAGTTAAAACATATTTCTAGTTACAAAAATAAACTATAGAGTAAATACGTATAATCTCATAAAATAAAGAAATTTAGAATTTTCAGAAACTATTTATCTATCTACAGTGACGCCGAAAGTTAACCCGGACTACAAAGAACAAGCCACGAACTGGGAAACCAATGAAGCTATGTGATCGTGACGAAAGAGAAGTTCTAAGGAAAGTCCGAGTTGAACCGAAAACTACTGCAGTAGACATAGCCAAAGATATTGAGAAAATCAATAAAAATCTATTAATCCTGCATATATTCGAAGATTGTTGAATAAATATGGATTTTTCAGTCGAATTACTCGTATAAAACCATTAATTAACACGATTAATAGAGAAAAACCATTAAAATTTTCACAACTTCATGGAAATGATGACCTGGACTACTGGAAAAAAGTAATATTTTGTGACGAATCGAGGTTTAATATTTTTCGCTATGATGTGAAACAAAAGTGTGCTGGAAAGCTAACGCTGGATCCCAAAACTATCATTCCCATTGTAAAACATGGAGGCGCGTCGGTAATGGTTTGGAACTGTATGTTGGCATCTGGGGTTGGAAATTTAGTTTTTAAAAATAAGGAAGACAGACAAGTTTTAATAGAAGTGTGTGTGTTCTACACCTTACATTGGTTTTCTTAATGTCTAACCGCTGAATAGCAGTTCATAGTGCTAAAGGAAGGCCGACAAAATATAGAATCGTTAAAAATGAATTAAAAAAGTAAAATAAAATAGTTTGTGTTGACTTTCGTGACACGTGATAAGTAGTTTTTTATTTTTGTTAAATATTTTATCTTCAGTATTTCTAAAATCAATATTTTTGAGATTTTGTAATTGATTAATAAAGTATGTTTGACTAATTTTTTATTTTTGTCATGTGATATTGTGGCATCTATGATTGCTTCAATTTCAACCAGTGTATGGTTACTCTCGTGTGTCGCTGTCTTGTAATTTGTTATTTGTCGAGGAGTCCTCTATTGTAGCTTTATATTCTAGCGGTACGAGAAACCTAAGTGAGTTCACTGTGAAACCTAATTGCCGATAAAAACAATTAATTAAGACAGTTAACAGTGTTCAAAAGCACTGTAAGTTTAAATAAACACAAAATTAAGTCGTGTTCAAATTCATTGGACCATTCGGCATTTACGGAGCTAAAGAGCTTCCTTAAAATTAATATACCTAGAATACAGCGAGGTTTAATGGCACATTTTCTTGAATATGCGTTTGAAGGTTTTAATAATCATTATTTGAAATGACATATTGTATCATAAAGTAAAATAGAAATTAAGTTGGTTCACAAAGAATAATGCTTTTGTTAAAACTGTAATTCCATTTCTATTCTTTGAATTCAATAATCCTAACAAGAACAAATTTTAAATAAAGTAGATGAGCTTCATTTGCTAATTAAGTTGCCAAATTCGCTCCACTACAATTTTTTGACTATTTTTTGAATTACCCGTTTCTTTATTCCATACTAAATATAAAGTAATTGATGCACTGCATAGCTAAGGGCATGAAAGCTTTAGATACACTACCATCTATATTTATATAAACAAAACTATAATTTAAGTCGATATTATGTGTCAATTTCTTTGTATAACAATTATATAAAAATTTGTTTGATAATTGAGTTCTTTTTCTTGAAACAGACATTTTCAAAGTGAATTTCAATTAAAACATTAATCCAATATACAAAAAAGTTTATCAAATAGTTTCTGCTAACAATTCTGTAAAAAATTAGTGATACTAATATTTCTAAATGGAAAGAAGGTTTAAGAAAGGCGTATAAATGTACTTACATTATATAATAAAAAATTACAAGATTTGTGTTATCTGGCTCACGCAAAAGAAGCATATATATATATATATATATATATATATATATATATATATATATA
>JAHWXV010294511.1:0-13099 GCA_024586415.1 Phrixothrix hirtus | reverse complement strand
GAGAAGAGACCAGCTGTGAAGTGTTAGGCTTGACAACTTTATACCTACACCGATTACACCATACCCCCCCTACTCTACCGCATAGCTACTGAGCTAGAATTCGTAGCAACCTTTCCATCACGGTGGTGGTACCGCGGAAGAAAAGGGGTACAATACAGTGCCACAGATGCTAGTTGTTAGGCCACACACAGCGGTGCTGCAGAGCGGACCCGCCGTGTGTTAAGTGTTAAGTTTGTGTAAAAGAACGCGAAACTCTGGAAAAGTGCGCTAATTGCCAACAAGAGCACACAGCAAACTATAAGGGGTGCCCGCGATTCCCGCGGCGGACAAAACAAACCAACACGAGTACTCCGATAAATGCAACAATAAACAAAAACATTTCATACGCGCTAGCATTGAAATCATGCAGTGAAAGTGCCAACCAGTAACGGCAGACAGAAAGTGCATCGGTCGACAACGCCTCCTACCGAGACAAATATCACGGCGGCGATCAACATCATAGTCGAGGCCACGCGCGGGTAGCATCCTTCTCTGAAGGAATGGCTGCCGTAGTTTGTGTGCTCCCGCGCACAATGGAAGTGTTTTTGCTACAAAATAGATAAACAAAGACCGCTTCCTAATGAAAGGAAATCCGCGTAAGCGGAATATACAGAATTCTCTTATATCAAGAACCAAAAATGCAAAGGAGGTTAAAAGATGAAAAATCTAGGTACTCCATATCATTCAAATTATTGCTATTGCTATTGCGCACAAGGATGTTTACAACTTCAACTGTGAAGCTGTAAAGTCTTCGATATATACTTCTCGTGTGCCCACAATAGCACGAGGAGACCTCACCGCCAACTTCACCGAGGCCCGCATTTACATCGGGAGCCCCAGCGTTCACGCGAGCTCCGAAACAATTTTACTGTATTTAAAAAGTGCTTTGTTATATCGCTTCGATTTAATTGTATTATAAACCGTTAACGCAGTCTCTGCAACTGCGAAAATCGTTCAGAAATCCATAAGGGTAGAACAATCCTGTTGAACACCCGATCATAAAGAACTTGTTGCTGGAAGTACCTGAGTTGTCTCTGTAGTGAGCTGTTCCCGACAATAAAATTTAACTAGCGCGCCCACTCTTCGTGTTGATTTTGTAACAGAGGCGTCGGCAGCGTTAGAACTTGCCGCAGACGTAAACGTCAGCCATCTCTGTGTTGCTCTGGTAGTGGGGGATCGCCTGACGCTCATGACTTCTTCTTATGATATTTTATTTCGCCGCGTGGCATCTGTCGCGAACAAGATAAAAATATCATTGACCGAACCGCATAAATCATTTTTACGAGTGTTGTCTGTCCCCTAGTGACGCGACCTCGCTCCCTTCCCAAAGGATACTGAGCTTGTATATTGAAAGTATCAGGCAACAGGAAAGGTTCGAACGAACGGATAGAATTTCTAGCGAGGCTACAAAGGCACGTTCCGCGCTTATTAATAACTAATTTCACGCCGCAACGCGTGCGTCTACACTGAAAGCTTTTGTTCTCATTAAAACGAAATTGTATTCATATATAATTATTAATTATAGCCTCCTGTAAATATGTATTGAATATTTGAACCGTTGATTTAAATCATTTGTATATAGTTTTATTTCATTGTCGAGAATAAACTTACTTTTGAAGTTTTACACCTCTTGTCATTGCCGCCGAATATAATTCTTAAATCCCCAATTACCGAAAGATCGTTTCGCATAAGAAGTCGCGACCTCTTTTAGCGGTCGCTCTGTTTTAATACCTAACTTTCTTAAATCTAGGACAGCGAGTTGCGAAGCATTAGCGAAGGGAACTTCAACGTTCACTAGAACCAACCATCTGACCCGACCAACCCGGACCTGAACCGATGAGCAAACCTAGCTGCTCAAATATAAATAATTTTTCTCAATCTCGTAACACGAACCTTTGAATTGTTACAAGGGTTCCTATAGGTTATAAAAGTTTCCAATATGTAACAAAAAAGCCTCACAAAAAACTCCTGTCACGCCTAAAAATGTCAGCCAAATTTTGGGAATTTGAAAAATGACAACGCTACTAGTCGTAATTTATGAATACCTAATAGAATGAATTTCTCACCATGTAACATTTATCATCACAACTCGAGGTTGCATGTTCAGATTTTGCTTAATTTTTGCGTTTGCTTTGCGAAGAGTTTTGTTTTACCGTTTCAGGTCGGTGACATACGAATTACCTTCGGGATCTATCGGATAACTAGCGGTTTATCGAATTGGTAATGTTTCGTTAATCTTGCGAAAAGAAGTGTAATGACTGTAACGATTTAAAAATAGTTATTAACTTAACGGTACTTAATTTTCTAAAAACATTAACTATCGTTATTTAAATATATTAAAGATAATTCATTTGCCTTGGTAGAATAATATTCCATCTATTTCAATAGCGTGAAGCCGTATTCAAAAACCTAGTTCTGACAAAACTCTTGTTTGGCACATTTTTTACCTTAACAATCGACTGTTGATTTTAAATATCAATTTTGTTTAGACTCCTTTAAACCAATTCTAGAGTATTTCTATCAATTAAAAAACCCATAATTACGAGGGAGTATCCAAAAGAAACCAGAATAGCGCTGCTGTAGGTCGGGCTCGCGTAGTACGTCTTTCTGCCGCTAGGCGTATATAGCGCAACTCGTTTCCAGTTCAGTGCCGTCCGTGTCATCGACCTTGTTCTGTTTGCCTGTAGTAAATTTTTTTCGATGGTGCTGTTTTGGCAAGTTTAAGTGAATGACGCGCGACTGTGAAATTTTGCTTCCTACTCGGTAAAAACGCCTCTGAAACGGTTTTGATGTTGAAAACAGCTTAAAAAGATGACGCTAGAGGAAAACTCAAGTGTACGAGTGGTTTTCACAGTTTAAAAATGGCGACACGTCGATTTATGACAAACCTCGTTCTGGACGTCCATGAACTATCCGAACAGACGAAAATGTTGAGAAAATTTGTGAACTTGTGCTCTAAGACCGACGATAGATCATTGATAAATTGTCGGAGATAAGTGAAATATCTTGGAACTCGGTTCAGCAAATTTTAACTGACGATTTGGGAATGAAAAGGGTCGCTACTAAATTTGTGCCTCACGTTCTGACTGACCATTAAATAGAACGTCGAGTTGAATGATCTCGTACTTTGAAAAAACACCTTGAAACTGATCCAGATTTCCTGTCGAAGGTAATTACTGGTGATGAGTCATAGTGCTAGAGTTAAGACTCAGAAACAAAGCAATAGCCAAGTCAATGGAAGACGTCATTGTCCCCCTTAGGACCATCTTAAATGCAAGGATTTACATAAGTAATTAGGGGATCGCTTCTTTTATGCTTTTAATTTGAAAACGACTTGTTAGTTAGTAATTAATTATTTATATAAATTTGTGCAGATTGTATGTAAAAGTCATTTGGTCTTATTATAATTGTTTATTCAAAAAAAAAACTCATATTGTTGTTATTTCAGAAGTTTTTAATGATTTCAATAATACGTTATAATACTAATTTACTTACAGGAAAATAATAGGTTTAAATATTTAGGCAACGCTCATATTTTGCAAGTCTGACACTATGATTTTAGTGCGGTTATCCAGTGGCGTGCGAGAAATCAAGTTCCTTGTAAGTATCCCGAGTACAACCATCGTATTTACGGTTGGAGTTTATCGTCTTTGTCCGTAGCTTCCAGAAATTCAAACTACCGTTTTCGACAACGCAGATAAGGTGGTGCCCAAAATCACGACATCTACCCAATTTTTGATTTTTGAAAGCCGTCCTGAATTTCTAGCTCAACTTCAACGAAGGAAATTATAAAACCCACCGCTTCACTGTTGCTGCCGGAGCAACAAGCTAATTCAGTACCAAAACGGCATTACCCTCTACCACCAGAGGCCTAAAACCCTTTTCGCCCCGTTATATGTTCATGAATCTCAACAAAAATCGGTGTGAACATAGACCTTTAATCATGATATCAAATTTAAATCGGTTGGTTAGGAAATACAAACAATAACATGATTTTCATCGATCCCATTTGGGGGTGTTTATCTCGAAGAAGGTGCATTTTCAGATCCTGTTTATAAGAACTATTTTACCTATGTTTTTGTGCAGAATTTGCTGTTAAAAGTTTTGCACCCATTATGAATGATCCTGTATACATCTGTAGTGCTTATGTTTTTAACTTTGTATTTAAAAATTATGTTTGGTTACAGTACCATCAACAGGTTGTAACATAGAAGCAGCCATATTGTGGTAGGCACCGTCGCCGATTTAATGTGCTGACGACCCTGTTTAGTTATCACCCATTGTGAAATATTCATTTTCACTTAGTGTATGTAAACCGTTGTAGGTAAATGCTATAAAAACGTCGCACGCATTTAATTCTAAATTGTTGTTATATTAGCGTTAATTTTGTGAGATCAATGTGGAATTCTCTTGGTTGAACCATTTCAAAGATGGTGAAGTTAGATTATGTTTGGTATACATATTGTGTTTAATTTTGGGTCTTGTAGTTTGTTATAGTTTTACCCGCCGATATGCTTTGACATTAATTTTGCCGTTCCAATAATAATAATAAATATGCTATGTATAAGGAACATGAGATAAAGTTAGTTATTAGCATTTCTTATACGTATGAAATCTTTAACGTCAGTTCCTACGTTAAATGCTTCTACCTGTTTAATAATTATTTTTACTATATCCAGGAATAATAGCCGTAATTAGATAACTCGAATCTACATAACCTTCAACTACTATAATTTTTATTATGAATTAAATATTTTTAAATAGTTCTATAATTAATTTGTAAGTGCAGAAAACTTATTAACAGCCTCATTTGCTTAATATTACGGAATAAGTAAGTTCCAATTTGTGAAACTTTTGAACTTTTTCGTGTTTAAAATATTCATGTTTATTCTGATTATATTTAAATATTTAATCTTATTTTACAAATTATGTGTGTATGTATTTACAAAGTTATTTTACTATTTAAATAACATTCTGACTGTTTGAGATTTTAAAATAGAATTTCCCGTGAGTTAGAATTCGGGTCAACCTTTGTATCTGCGATGCACGTGTTGCTTAGCTATCGAATTATTATTTCAATTCTTTTATATTTTGAAATTTTAACTAATTTGTATAAATTCATATCTAATTTTTATGACAATATAAAATTGAAAGTTGAAAGGTTGTACTATCGAAGCTAAATTTATTCTATTTTGTTTTATATAATAAAAATATTCATTTACAAATTTCAGTTTATCTATTATTTAACCTTTATAATCATTTTTCAGGAACTATTGTATACAAAGACCTTAGTAATAAGCATTATAGCTTGATTTTCGATTTTGTAAGTTGCTAGGAAACCTTTTTCTTTTGAACAAAAAGTCTTATTTTATTTTCTGATACTACAAATTGTCACGAGCACTTTTGGCTTTACGCCACAATAGTACTGACGCCACCTAACTCAGCGAAGAAGGAAAGATCCTAAGATTTGGACCCGCACCATTATCGCTCTGATAGAAATCGGGGTATGGGAAGAGAAAGAGGGCACCACTACACCAGATTGCCTCTCAAGATATGGAACTGTTCTCGGAATAGCTAGAAACGGTTCCATATGCTTTTGTTAATTTATTCCGGGGTTCGTTTTGTCAAGACACCAAAACTTAGTATACATTTTGATCGCGGTCCACAGGCAGCCCTTAATTAGTACATACCGTCTAAAATTTACGATATTCTTAATTAGCTTATTTTACTGTCAAAAATAAAAGTCTAATTCAATGAAAAGACATCTATTGACAACGAAATGGGGTTAATTAACGTACACACCCAAACAACAGTTACAGATAGGTTACAGAATAACTTCACCGTCCCTTGAATTTGGCCTTTTTCAAGAGCTAGAAGGACTACGCAAATCTACTGACACTAAAATTAGGGTAATCTATGTTTAGATACTGTCAACGCAAGTATGCGTCCACGATCTCCACAGAAGATATGTATTATTTATCTCCCGTCATACGGGAAGGTTTAAGTTCTTACGCCTTTCTAAGGTCAACCGTAAGAAACCAGAGAACAATAACAAAAGGGGGGTACCTAAGGTTGGGTTGTTGAATTACCCAAAATGGTCCGTCGTGATGGCTTATGGGTTCCCGCGTCTGAGAAGAACTTTACACATTTAACAAAACTGCTACGGCGTGAAACGCGCTGATTAATTTCTAGAGATATACCATTCCATCCCTTAGGTTGGGCCTTCCAACATTTGACACTGTGTTGAGTCCCTAAACTCACCGAACATTTTCTTTTAACACAAAGCCAACACACGACCGATTTTATTGCCCTAACGACTCGGAAAAATGCGTACCCGCTTTTGGAATGTCACCGAACCCTATCAGGCGTTCGGAAATTACGTTTCTCTGTTACACTTCTGGTACGTTTAGATTCTGAATCGACACAGACGTGAAGGAAACGCATCTATCGTGTTGTTTTTATACGATTCCAAAAACCAACCAAGTTATTTACTTTTTCTCTAAACATTTTTCTTTTTCCCGTCGTTCCGTCAACAACCCTGTTTCTAAGAAAAAATCCATGGCGGCAACTTAAAGAAAAAAAATTTGTCCTTTATTAGCGGAACGCCATCAAAATCTGACAAAATATTTCCTTTAGATAATATTCAATTTTATAAGTACACTTAGAATAACGCACTTTTTCAGGTACCTAAATTATTTCGATTTCATTATATCGAGCTGATAAGATCAAGTATCCTACTCTCAGAGATCAATAATTGATTTATCCAATTCTAACCTGGCTCTACCTTAAAAATACGTGAATAACGTTTTTCTCACTTTTATTCAAAACTATTTATTTATGGGAAAAGAACAACCTATAAATAATATTTGCTTTTATGACTGACTGCGCAATTTGTTCATGTGTTTAACCCTGCGTTAGTCGTGCGGTGTCCGTTAAACACCAGCAACATTATTTCATATAAAAATAATTGTTAGAAAGTATTGTGGTATTTACGCTATCTTACCAACTTTCACCGCCCTTCCACGCTATGCTAATGAATTTCGACTAGTGCATTGAAGTTAGGACAAATTCAGCGTTATAATATGATTTGTGTTTCTGGGACACCACGCGACTACTCGTGCTTCAAATCAGTATTACTATTTTATATTTATTTAAGCTATCATAACAGAAAGAAAGCGTGATTATAACGATATTACCTTTATAAATTAAAAATCTATATTTTAATATTTTGTATTTTTTAAATATCGTTTTCTTAATCATTACTTTATAATGTGAAAATGAATGTATAGTATGAAACTTTGAAATTAGTTCGGTTTTCAGGCAAGAGTAAATGCATGTTTTAATTAAATAACCAAATGCCTTTTATGTAATTAATTATCATCCTATTAACGAAATTACGCTAAACAGCAAAATAATTATGTTCAAAGATAACAAAAATGTCAGTTTTTCTATTGGTGTCTGCCAATCACCGCGAAACTCTCTGTGTAATATTATGAGGCGCGACTACTGCAGGGTTAGGAGACGCCCTATATATTTAACTTCATGGATTCGCTGTAGTTGGGTACGCATTTCCGAGTAATTTCGACACGAGAAGTGGTTACTATCTCCGACAGAGATCTAGTTTGGGCGGCTATTTCGACGTGTTCTATTTGGGAACAGAAGAAGATGTTTCACGACCATTCCTTACATCTCGTTGCTTATTTCAATATAAAATTTATCCTTGAGGAACAATAAATTGTTGTCTATACGGGAAGGCATGCCTTTCGAGATGCGCGCAAGATTTCACTACGAGTTGACACAAGAAAGTTATTTTGTTACTTAACATAAGCAATATGTTTTGTTTCATTATATAGGCAACCTATTACTTAATATTTAAGAAGTTACATAAGTCAAATTTTCGCATTAGATGATATATTTCACGGTGTAGTGGTTATAGCGCGCTTGCCATGGCACTACGAAACGCCATAATAACGCGAAACGCGATTTAATAGAATTCCTAAAATTCTACGCTTTTCGCTATATTAATAAATACGGAAGTGTGATTAATAAGACTGATTTAAAGACTTCACAAACTTAAAAAAAGTGTCAAATACCGTACGCGAGTGTACAAGTTTAGTTTAAATTATAAATAGAAAAATTTCTTAACTAAAAGCTGTTATAAAGATGCTATAAGCCAATTAACTAAGATTACGCAACCTGATGCAAATATTGCCCGTTACCGTCCGAAATCAGTCAAGATCGTTTTGATAATTAACCACAAGTAATATAAGCAACGATCTCCGATTATCAAAATATTAGTTAATTAGTAAATAACTAATTAAAAGCTATTTCGAAATATTGCATCATGTTATGCAAACTAATTATTTAAACACATGTAATTGTTAACCGTATCGTTAAGATAGAAACAAAGAACGCGAATACAAATTTAAAATTAAATAAGACGCTTTCACGAACAGAAAATCAGCCTTCGTACGAGACTCTGAACGGGACATTGTCTAGTAAAAGAATCGTAAAAGCTTTTCTATTAAGTCAAGCTATTTTGTTAATAATTTTTACAGCGAGGTTGACGCTACTTCCCCAGGACTCGTCAATCTATTAAAAGCCGAATTGCCATTCAAAATCGTTGGGAGGCGCAGTATGCTGGAATTCTTAATGCAAAGATTCTAGAACAACACTCTAGATTCTGTTGCTCTGTAACGAAGGTAGACCGATTTCGGAATATTTTAACTTAGGGATCTCTCGTGACTGAGCGTTGCTGGCGTTATTGCCGCCGAATTAAAAACCAGACCGCCCTTGGGTCGTTTGCAAGCAAGTTGCTCTGTAACTGTCAGTGAACTACGCCGAGCGTCCTTCAACGTCGTCGTTCGTTGTGTTGTAGCGATAGCGGACGCACGTTGACGCTGAACTGACACCATTCACCGAACGAAATAGTTCGTTGTTTGCAAATGTGTGGCTGGGTTGCGATTTGCAGAAACGACGCTATTTCGCCAGAGACGGTTGGCGTCTATTAAGTGGCATCTCTGTTCGCGGGTACACGCCAGCCTCTCGCCTCCATTCGGCCCGACACGAACTACGCTTTCGGATGCCGCTGAAAGCGATGCACGTATGTACAGACCTATAAGCATACTATCGATCCATGCGTTCATATATAACAGGAGAACAAAAATTGACCGAGCCTGGAAAACTTGTTCCCGCCGTTCACTTTAGCATCGCGGCAGAATTCATAGCACGCCCGTCTTGCGAGTGTCGTATGAATCTCGACTTAATTTACGAACGCAAGCATTTGTAAATAGTTTACTTTGTATGCTATCGTTTATGTTTGACTTACTTATTTATTTATGTCGATAAACTAGTGTTATTACTACTGAAGCGAACATTAACTAAGAGTTCGTTTCGTGACCAAAGTTCGAGCAACTTCATTTTGCACAAACGACGTCTAACATAAACTAGTCACTTCATTGGAGTCCCAATCACCAGGTAAATCAAGCCGAAGGCCTCCAGGACCAATAAGGGCTATACAAAGAACCACCCCTCACGACTACGAGCTACCACCGGGTAGAATGCAAATTCTTTATTCTTCGTGCATTTTTCAGTAAGGATTGAAACGCCACAGTCAGAATAATGCTAAATAGAGAGTAGTGGTTGGGATAGGTATAATCAGTGCAGGAGGGAGTTCTTTATTCGTACACCAACAAGGAAAGAAAGAATTTACAACAATTAAAGGAATATCAATGTTATTTCAATTCCCCTGCTGTAGGGATAACTGACACCCGTTTTTAATTAAGAGTGGGAATATGAACGGGTAAACATAAGGATGTGTTTGGAAGAAGATTTGCCTCTGGCTTTCATCAAAAATTCGAAACCTGAATGAGAGTAGGCGGTCCCAAGGATAGAATCCCAAATGCTAAACCGTAGCATTAACCACTACACTATATTTCTCGTGGCTGGATTGTGAATGTAACATGGTTTGGTCGATGTTTATAGTATCCGGAGGCATTCTCTCTTGCTCCTGTTCTGATTGTTTTCGTCTTTTATCTTTAACAAGCAATGTATTTTAATTTAATAGCTTATTTGTATTTTATATTTTTACATTTTTGCATTTTGTTATTTACATTTATGTTTTACGTTCAATTCATTTATTATTTTTTTCCTTAATTAAATTGTTTTAAATGAGTTGCCCATTTACTTTAATAACTGTTTATTTTCACTCGTGCACTTTGAGTTTTTTTATCGCGGCTATATCTGTAATTTTGAACAATGCTTTAAATTATCACTCATTATTCAATTCCCAACATTATCAGGTGTTGCCGTGTTAGAGATACGTTACAAGCATTGAGTGATACGATAAAAACTAGTATGCAGACATTTTTCAAGTATGACATTATATAAGGTTATAAATTTATTTCCTAAAGTTCAAAAATCACTAAATAATGTATTACGATACAAGAATGATAAGTGCCTTATAATAGAAAAACGAGATTCGAAGGGTCCAGTTTTGCTAGATTTCGAGACCTGTTGCGCTAAAGCACTTAATGATCGTGTGTCGTACACTATTTTTTGCGCTAACGACAACTATCGCCTAATTATGACAATTTGTTATCAATTCTTTACTCCGTTTCATAACATTACTAGACCTTTATGAACCATAACGTACTTGTTATGCAGTATAATCGTGACGTTAGTGTGACAAGTACAACAATTCGGGAAACATGTCAGAACGTGACAATTAGCATAGCCGGTAAATATACAAAAACAGGTCGGTAGCGCAAAAAAGATATGAAAATGACTTAGAAACTCTGGCGACATCCTGTAACGACAATAAAGTGGTTTAGTTCCAATTGTTATAATTTTTCATTATCAACCATGCAAGTCGCTTTGAAACTAATAAAAATAAAGATATGTTAGAATGTGACATTTTGTACCAAAAACAGCGCAAGTGGAATGTGTACTTTTCGCTCGATATATTTGTAGAGAAAACAATTTAGAAAACCAATTTTTATAGATTAGTGTCAAACGCCTTCTTATGTTTGCATCACTCTGTATAATACATCAAAGTTAATTAATATACGTTTAGGTAAATTGTAATTATCAACCTTTTTGAATGCACCTCGTATGCTTTGTAACCTGTAACCTTGAACATCAATCATCATTTACTAATCTTAATTGAAAATAAATCAATTCTTGTTATTTAGTTTAATAAGAAATCTTATTTTTAATTCCGGCATTTCCAAAAGCATTTTATATAATTTTAATATACAAATAAAATCTTAGTTGTTACCTTATAATAATAAAACCTTATATTAATTATTTACTTCAGTTTTGTTGAGATTAATTTCAAATAAGAATTAGTATTTTAAAACTGTTAGTTAAATTCACGTAGATGACGCAATTCAGTAATTCTCAGTACCGTGCATGACATTAGCATTGTTACCATGTCAAATTTGCTGACAAGGGATTTTTATACCACGATCTCGTAGTCCATATCATCGACCCATTTTGACGTGTAATTTTATGATTGGATAGCTTTTTGTAAGTGAACAGTTTTTTTGTTTCCACCGTTGTTGGTAGCGTTCTAATCCCTGAAGGCAAAGGATTATTACGTCAAAGACCGGAGAACATTACGGACAAGTTTTAAGTTCAAAAACATCTTCTTTAAAGTAGAGGGCTATTGTTCTTTTGATTAATGTGAACCTGCTTTGGCTGTGTTGTGTTCCTTTCATTTTAATCGTTGTTAACTTTGTAAGAAAGTTATCAAGGTAACCCGTCCTAGGGGATCGTGTTGGGGAACCATTAGCAGCATAATGTACACCATTGTGGGTTGAAAGAATTCCTTTAGTGAAGAACAAATGAGGTCAATTAAGTCATAAAGAAAAGCTCTTGATTCTTTAAAACATCGATACATCTATTTTGAAAGTAAGTCCATTTTTTCAAAAAATTATATTATTACCGTCAGGGGACCATCATATAAGTGTTATAAGTGGAATAAATTGAATTTTTAATAAACTTAATGTGCCTTTGGAGGTCGTTGCAAACGCCTTAAGTATAAACCGATTAACGTAACCTTTGTTTGACTTGATATTATTTTAGAAATTACAATTAGTTGTTAAATATTTAGATACAGGGTGACTCACATGGATCAGATTTCATAAATTGTTTGTCCACTGTTTGAATACATGCGTGTGACCTCGATATAATTAAGATAAAAGGATATTGTGAGATATGATTTAGAAAATAATTTTTAATACGGGGGATCCTACCAAAATTAGTTAAAGCAACTTGTTCAATCCTTTGAGAACTAGTGGTTAGTACCAGAAACCACCAGTCTAATAATGTTGGGCTATGTTCCTGGTGGATCTTCTACGTAACTACATTGTTGGTTGTGGTGCCTATACTACTTGCTACTTGTGGAAATTTATTTGCCGCCAAACCTGCGTTCACTTTGCTATTAGCGCATATTGTGTAAGAGGTTAGGTGTAAAATACAATTGGCTTTTGTTTTTATTGTGTTTTGGTAAATTTTATCGACATGTCAGGTAAATGACAAATAATGGCAGAGCCATCCATTGTTTATATTAGGAGGTATTTTAATATAAATAAAATAAAGAAGATTCCTCATGAGAAGCCTTAGAATTGTTCATATTACAGTTCCATGGCTTTTCACTTGTGCCGAATTAATTTTTAAAATTCGTGCCATTTTTTAGGAGGAACCTTCTTCTTTAGTTTATTTATATTAAAATACCTCCTAATATAAACAATAGATGCCTCTTCCATTATTTGTTAGTGACACCCACACAGGTTTATGTGTTTATAAGGAAGTTTTGCATTTTCAACTAGCGTGTCCAGCCACCCGGCACTGATGAGCCCCACTAGGGTGAAACCATTGGTCTGCTGGTGCCGTGTCACGCTGTTTGGAAATGCAAACTTTTATATTTTCACCTATTTAATTAGGTTAAAATTCGTTTGGTGAGAAGCCTTAGAATTGTTCATATTACAGTTTCATGGCTTTTCACTTGTGCCGAATTAATTTTTAAAATTCGTGCCATTTCTAGGAGGAATCTTCT
>JAHWXV010294505.1:0-15171 GCA_024586415.1 Phrixothrix hirtus | reverse complement strand
AACTTTGAATCGTACAGAAATCAGTTATTGTACCGTCAAAACAGTTTCCGGAATTTTTCAGAACTGTTTGTACTAACATGCGCAATATGCCTTATAGTATTATTTGCACTTCGAAGTACTGCCAAATACTATTAATTTTGTGGTTTATGTTAAATATTGTTTAGAAAAAGTAAATAAAATAATATACTGTTATCTGCATATAAATATAAATTTAATAATTTTTTTGTTTGGTTTACGCTCCACTGAAATCGTGTTTCTCGGCAACAATTTCAACACAAGTAGCAGATCTTGAGGGTACCGATACATTAATAATTAAAAATTCTCCAATTTCTAAAATGAATAATTTTTTTAATAATCAGCACTGAAAACGTCTTTTCAAAGGTTATGAGTTATGATTTATAATGTATAAATTATAAATATGATAATTACGTTTAGAATAAATTAAAAAAATGAACTTAACTTTTAACTACTATTTATATCATATCATTATCAACAACTACAAATATAATGTATCTAATTTTATATGCCATCGATAATATGTACAAATTTATAAATATTAACCGTTTCCTTTATCCATTGATTTAAATTTTAATTTAAAATTAGTTCATATAATCATTAGAATAACATTCCAACAAACACGTATCTTGAACCGATTGTCGAACAGTGTAATGTTAGCGCATGCGTACGAAAGCGTTCAGGTACTGATACGAGAATCGTACTTAAACTAATAGTTGGAACAAACCTTAAGTGATAACGTCAGTTCCAACGCTTACAAGATAGTTAATATATGTTTTGTTGAATCTACCATAGGTTTTGGTCGTATGATACTACACACAATTAACGCTCTCAATTAAGAGGGGAATCTATTGATACATCGATAAATATTAAATATGGAGGGAATCACAGTATTAAAAACATTAAAAATGATTGCCATTAGTTTTAAAGTTACATTTATAGTTGTCGCTAGATATTTAATTAGCTTTAACTAGTGATATACAGATGTTACTACACGTATCTACGTATCTATAATATGAAAATTTGATCACGATATATGTATGTACTGCATATGTTACCCATAAAACAATACGCAACTCGGAAAACATTTTTAGGTACAATTTGACTAAAAGAAGTTGGTGGTGTAAATGTTGATATAAAACACGCAGGAGTCGCATCATTTTGAGTAAATTTGCGTTCTAGCGATTTTGTTGAACAAGTCACGTAGTGAAAACAGTATGTAAGGGAGTAAGATCAGAGAAGATTACTTGTTAATTATCTAGATTGAATAAATATTTTATAATCTAAATACGTAACAATGCCAAAGGTATTGCTAAGTGTAAAAAAACGAACAGACATGCGAAAAGTGCCAAACATGTCTGGAAAGAGAGAAAACCTTAGTAAGTATTATTAATCCTACTAGTCCTACTTTCAATTCAACTAAAATTGAGTAAGTATAATATCTCCGTGGTACTTATTTCGCAAATCTTAAAAAATCTATGTACATACGAGGAAAACCTTATTGTTACGGTTAATATAAAATTAATGAAATAGGGATAACTCGCCTGCTAGTGGTAAACTCATAAAATTATATTTATTTTGAAACACAAGTATGCAATTAATATTGTAAATCAATTATCCTCTCGCTTTACTCGAAATAAAATATACGAATGTATGTTTTCTAAGAATTGGTAGGGCTTTTACAAATATTAAAATAATGTTTCTCAGATTGTGGTTTTTATAACTGGTCTAGTTTATTTGTCTATTTTTAAACATATTTGCAACTACAATGCGTTTCATTGTGAACTTGCCCGTAAATTTAGATGAAAAGCTAGTTTCTTGTGCTTTTATACAAATAGAATGCCTACTTTGCCAGTAGCTGTTTTTATTTCTTTTCACAAAATGGCCTGTGTAGCTACTTTCAAGAGTTAAGTTGTCAAGCCTTGTCGGATTTTGTAAGACTTTAAGTAATGATAATTTGATAATTACACAGTACTGTGTACATTACACATTTATGAAATTTAATTAAAGTAGATTTCATTTAAAATCACCAAGAAATTGTTTCCCTTAAGAGTGAATAGATTAAAATAGAAAACTATTTAGATTCACCTCGTATAATGTATAAAACTATTCATACATAGTAAAAATCATGATATTAAAATAACTTTAGTTCTTTTTGCGTTCCCACAGGCGGTGAGCTCAGCGTTGACGTTTGATTAAACAGTTAAAGTACAAGTAATGCACGCGCTATGGTGGCCTGAATGTCATGAATCCGTGCGAAAATTACATAAGCAAACATACAAATAAATAATGTGTACAATAAAGCAGGAACCTTGTTTAAAAATTAACTGTGCTATATTAATTTTACAAAACGCTGCAAGAACACGGACGCCAGTCTTTTTCGGGGTCGCGATAAGAAAAGAACAAATTCTCGTGGGAGACCGCATTCATTAGTTAGTTTCCGATTGTCAATTGAAGTAGTAGGTAGTGCGATAGGTAGCATATAGTAAAATAACTTATTTCGGAAGTCCCGTGTATTTTCTATTTTAGCAATACTTACCTGTCCTGGTTAGAACTTTAAAGAGATCATCCAGACGTCGTCGCTGTATTGGAAATTCAAAATATTTGGAATAATTGAATCAACAAGAATTAGGTAGTACCCTCTTTCCTTGGTATCCACCCGTTGGGATATTAATGTAATTTGGAAAACTATAGGACGGCTTCCGTTTCTATCTATTAAATAGGAGTCACCTCAACTGTAAGTGATATCTAAATCATTTCACTTTCAAAACCTGGGTATTATCCGATCTTAATGATTGTACAAGTAATTGTTACCCAAAATTTAACTTTTAATTAAGGTCATGTAATAACAGGGGCTTTGAGTTCGCGATCTGTTCGTGTTATGAAACCAAAGAAATTATACGTAAAATATACAATCTATTTATGCGAACCTAGTGTAATTAGAGAGATTTCTTATTATTTGTTGCAACGAACCGTCTTGCACATTAGAAATTTAAATTATTCATGTTAGTGCTGAAGGTTTTGTTATAATAGTTCAACCAACTATTGGGTTATACTAAATCAATTTATCTAGCGAAATATTCGCATACAGGGTACCCCGTTAATTGTGTGCTTGCCATTTCTGTACAAAAAAATTGTGTTCTTTGAATGTCGTTAACGGAGGTAAGGTTCGTTTTCAAAGCAATTTTAAACCCCTTTTAACCTGGCCTGTTGTGGTCTTCGATTTGCCTTATTAATAAGCACAAACCTCGGTTGCGTTAACTAATGTATACATTGTTGTTAGATCTTAAGAAATAATTGGTTTATCAGTGATTTTTAATCAGACTTGTACGAATGTGATAAAGTAAACAATCAATTACACAACATGTTTTGTGCTCAACCAGTGTCTTATTTGTTTTATTAACAACCTAAATTTCATTATAGTTGTACAGTGCGCGTTTAGTAAATGTAAGTCTGATCCAATAATTTATTATACAAAGAAAAGTTTTAAAGCATCTGTTTGAAAATAAATACAAAACTCGCGTAATAATTCAAAATTTAGTCAGTTCAATTCTCAACGCATATTGGGTGATTAACTTTGACTCACGTCTTTAGGTAGTTCATCTTAAGTAAACTACATCCTAAATTTGTGAACTCTATTGAACTTCTTCGTAATTACTTTGGAACACTTCCCATATACAGGCTGTATCAAAAGAATCATAGTATTTTCTCGCTTTCGTAAGCAAAGACAGTTTTTAATCAAGTAAGCATAAATAGGGGGCTATACCCCAATTTTATAATAAAGTTAGCACTATACGATATACAGGAGTGGTCATAAATAGTGAGCACTTTTAGTTTTTATCCCGTATCTGCAGCACCATTAAACTATCTGTCTCCACTCCTAAGGTAGTCACTAACATCTTAATATACAGGGTGTTTCCACGAACATTACTTAGTAGTAGTATAGACTTGCGGGAGTGGCGCCCACCGTTTACCGATTTTGTCTTGACTAATCAGTGTTTTGAATTATTTTATAGGTACATTATGCATATGGTTTTCAATCGATATCTCTGAATTCTAAAAATTATAACCAAAAATTATTTTTTTGTGTAACAGCCCAGTCGGCAACTGAATGGAATAATAGTAATTGTTTTAGGTTCCATATTTTGAAATAGGAATTTAATTTATAGCTTTGGAAAACGGAGTGCCAACTTCCAAAAATGGTTTTGGGTTGTCTTTAAAAATGCAAAAACTGCAATTATCACTCTTTTGAAACAATGTAAAGAACAACAAAAGCAATTTAATGCCAGATATTTTGAAAATAATGTATTAGGTTAAAAAAAGTTTTAACTTTTTATGTATGTAGGCAGTATTGAAATTTAGAATTGGAATAAAAATAATATAAGACAATTCTAAAATAATTCAAAACAACTTGCCAAGGTATAAATATCAAAAGATAGATTTTTTAACTTCATAGATGCCATAAGGTATATTTCTTTTGTAGTAAGGAAATCATCGAAAAACAGATTCCTACAGCTTGTGAAGAGGATACCTTGATTGAGGAACAGAAAGAATTTGAATGGGAAGCAGATACATTTTTGAAAAAGTTCATTATGACTTTTTTATACTTAAAGCCTTACAAAATAGATAATAATTTACAGGATACCCACTTGATGTAAAAATACATATGCCAATCGTTAAAAACGGCACACGCACCACACACAAGGAATTGACGGCTTAGACATACAATTAAGTGATATAAGAAAGGGCGTTAAATTTGAAGATGAAGTTAAAAAGTAAGCATAAAGTGTGTTTATTTGTGTCAAGTGCTACATATTCTCATGTTCTATTTCAGCATAAATGATTACGTGATAGAATTGAAACATACATCTGCATCTTTCAATGATTCACCTATTTACAGCAATCGTATCATTGAATTAGGATATGTTTGGAGAAAACAATATCAATTCAGTATCGACACTCAATAAAATGTACTTTTAGGAAGCTTAACATCAAAACTAAGAATAGACGTGGGCTGGGATTAAAAAGTGGAATTACATTTCAGTGCAATATACGTAATAAAGTTCTTCTTTGGATACTGAGAATCAGAGTTATATAAAATCATTTATTAATATTAGTGCTGTGTAGGGAACAATGGCAATTGGAAGTCCTTATGAACACCTATCAGAGTTTCCTGCATGTATGAACATTTTATCAATGCCTAACAATATGTTTTATGAAGTGGAGGAGGCACTGGGCAAGGTATGGTTTCTTCCATATTTGTGTATTACAATAATATTTCGATTACTTCTGGATTAAGCTAGAACTCTTAGGATATATTAAAAGACGAAAGAATACTTCAAATTTTCTTTTTTTTACGGCGAAGTATGGCTTGGATGTTTCGGGTTACGAACGCTTCTTCAGCGAAATTGGAAATTTTGTTTTATAACAATTTTAAGTTAAAGACATGATGTGTTATAATTATAAAATATGAAATCTATAAATAATATATGGTTTAGCCTAGTAATAATATATAGAAACGTGTTACTTACATCATAAAATGAAGAAAAAGATTAGACGAAACATAAAATATCTAAAAACATTTTTTTATAATACTTTATTAATTTTCAGGAGGCTTTGTTATTCAGAGCATAAAATTTAAAGGAAATCTTCGTTGTCATCGTTAATAAGTTAGAAGTAAAAAATGGTTTCTTATTAAAAATAACGTGTACGAGATTTCGAAAGGAAGAGAAATTCATTTTATTTGTTGGTGTAAGTTTACATGCGCATTAGATTTATACTATAGGATTAATTGTTATTTAATACACTTAATGTCAAAATTACAAATACTTAAAGTTAAAAGAATAATATTGTCTAAACTAAGCTTTTATATTTAATACGCAGATTATAAGAAGTATAATATTATTAGAGAAAGGTATCTTAAATTTATACTATTTCAAGATATTTAAGATATCTTTCTGTAATAATATTATATTTCTTATAATATACATATTAAATGTGAAAGGTTAGTTTAGACAATATTATTCTTTTAACTTTAAATATTTATAATTTTGACATTAATTGTATTAAATAACAATTGTTGTTATTATATAAATCTAATCCGCATGTAAACTTACATCAAAAAACAAAATTAGTTTCACTTCCTTCCGACATCTTGTACGCCTTAGTTTTAATAAAAATCCATTTTTTATTTCAAACTTGTTAATAATGAGTATGAAGATTTTCTTTAAATTTTATGCTCTGAATAATAAAGAGCCTCATGAAAATTAATAAAGTATTACGACAAAATGATTTTAGATATTATTTGTTTCATCTAATTTTGGTCTTCAGTTTTTGGTGTAAATAACACATTTCTATATATTATTACTGGGCTGAACCACATATTGTTTATAGATTTCATATTTTACAATTACAATACATCATGTATTTAATTTAAAATTGTTATAAAGCGAAATTTCCAATTTCGCTGAAGACGAGTTCGTAACCCGAAACGTTCAAATCATATTTCGCCGCAAAAAAAGAAATTATTATTAAAATTTGAAATAGCCTTTCGCCTTTCAATATATCCTAAGAATTCTGGCCTTAATCCTGAAGTACTTGATATATTATAATCAATAAGCCCAAAGCAAACTATCTTGTAATTTTCTGTATATTTATTTGTGTATTACGAGATAATTTATACTTATTAAACAAGAATGGACACCAACCCTTTCAAAATCAATGGCGTCTGCTAGTGCTCGTGAAAAAGAAAGGGATTTACAAAGTAATAAAATATGCGCTGATGCTACATCGTGGATATCCGTTTATTTAGATGGCTCATGGACCAAAAGATACTATGGAACAAATTATAGTTCATTATCAAGTATGGCATCTATAATTGGAAAATATACAGGAGAAGTTTTGTTCATAGGTGTTCGAAACAAGTTTTGTTCTATTTGCTCTTGGGCAAACCTACAAGAGAAAGTGTTATATGACCATCTTAAAAAAAAATAGAATTTACCAACCATGTTCTTAAAAATTATGGCAAACGTTTACGGCAAACTAAGACTGATAAAGCAGTTAATGCCAAAGGTAGAAAATTATTAGCTCTACTAAAGATTAAATTGTTGACCAAGCGAACTAGAACATTTATATATGAGCATTCAAGACTAGGTGGCCATAAGTAAATCTTCTCAGAAAACATTTTTATCCGGGCCTTTATTGTGTCTTTGGAGATCATGCAGATTGCAGACAAGGATATGCAATACACTCGGAGTGACAAAAATTAGCTTGATGACGGAGTTAAAACAAACTTTAATATATAATCATTTTAAATTCTTTACAAATCAATAAATTTTAGAAGATTTAGATTTTTTAGAAATGCCCATTTAATTATTGAAAATATAAATAATAATAATAAAGTTAAATGTTTCATAAATATTGCAGCCCGATTCAATGCAGGCAAACGGCGTAATTTTATTCAAAGGGGTTCTTTTCAATGCTGTATAATATATCGTCAGCTTTGAGATATAATAAAAAATGTTTGTGGCAAATAGTTCGTATAAGAATATAACTGGTGAAAAACATTTCAAAGCTTTTTTAAACTCATAGAATGGCTCCTAGAGAAGAGAAATGTAGAAGTTGTCTATTTGCTAACGAAACAAATGTTCTACCTAAGAAAAAGCAGAATACAGGTAACTATTATGATACAAGGGTGGTCTCGTACTTATTAATGGTACAGAGCAAGTCTGACCTTTGCGTCCTATGAGGAAAGCACTCGCCCTTTGAAAGGTGTAGCCAGCCTCAACTACTCTGTTACCCAAAAAAGGGCTTGGATCTTTCGAGGGGTGTAAAATTAATCCCTCTATACGCTTTGATGCTTTCAAGGGGATGACCAGCCTCAACTACCGTAAATATAGGCTTCAGACCTTGAAAGGTGGTGGCAGTAATCAAGTAAAAACTCAGATTTACGACTCGTTTATTTTTTATACATGACCTGCTTATATACAATTATTTTGTGTAACGTTCGTATTACGTAGTGGGGTATTTTTATAACTTAATTTATAATTTTCCATCTGTGTTATCCTTATTTATTATCAGCGTTAATCTTAATTTTGGGATTTTTTATATATAATATAAGTTTATTACGTAAATGAATGATACAGAAAGATTTGTTGATGGTGTGAATTGCAATTTAATTGATGTGTTGTGCTGACTTGAATTGCGCAATCTATATTCTTTAATTACCTAGACATTTAAACTGTGATATGACCTTTCACTTATAAATTTGGTCTTGAATATTTCCCTTTTTTAGGTGTTACTTGTATGTAATATTTTATTTACATTTTTTACACTTATTTCTACCTTAATTCTTTGCTACGTTTAAGAATTTATAAATTTTACATTTTGTCTGTTCCCCATATAACTCCCGTCTCTGGTTCCTGTTAAGATATGAGTCTTAACAATAAAGAATAAGGATTATGGTCCCTTAGCTTCACAACTATAAGGCACATTTACAGGTAGTATGTTATAACAATAATTTTATCTGCATTTTCTAAATTATTTTTTAGGTAACTGAAGAAGAAAGAAACGGTATTGATCAAAAAATAATTGAACAATTTGGAAATAAAACTTTTGAAGAAGAATGTAGGTTACGATTAACAGCGTGATTGTTTGTAAGTGTAATAAAAAGGCAAGCTTATACTTCCTGCCACAATATTGTAAAATGTTGTTTATACAAATCACAATTTGGAATTGCAAAAGAAAGTTTTGAGGGAGAAAGCAACCTGAAAGTTCGTGAATCTGAGTTATGAAATGCGATAAATAGTCGTTTTTTAGCAGCATCTCCTGATGGTAACGTGTCAAAACCTTCAGCTTTATTATAATATATATTTATATATAATATATATAATATAATATAAGTAACTATTACTTTGTAATGTAATGTATCTTTATAGGAATAATAGAATCCGAAAATACCTTACTTGAGATCAAGTGTTTGTACAGTAGACTTAAATACTTAGAATAAAATTTTAGAAGATCAAAAATCAAAAATTTGTTTAGAAAAATGCAGAGGAGAAATTCAATTAGAATGCAATCGTATATACTGTTATTAGGTATCATTAATTATTTAGAGCAACTTCTGTAATTTCAACACCTACCTTACTTATTTGTCTAAATACCTTTTTAGATTCAAGGTCAATTGAATATTACTAAGAAACATAAATGCTTTTTAGTTGTTTATGTAAAAGATATCTTTTAATTGAAGATATAATTGGGGATGATGAATTATGGAAAAGTCAGATTTACCTGCATTACAAAAAATATTGAGAGAGGCTTAAAATGCAAAGATCCAGATTACATTTTGAAAGCAATAGAAACACATAAAGCAAAACTTACAATAGCAAACAGCAAAAACCTTAATAATTATTTGTTTTAAATTCTCCTTTGCTATTCCATACACCATTTACATCATAAGTTCAAATTACATTCACTAGAACAACTTATTTTTCTGTTTGTTGTTAGATTCTTACTTATTAGTTACATCTGTGCCATTTATTACATCAATGTAGATTGTGACAACACTATTATTATGTGAGTTGAAATTAATTTCAATTGGAAGGATTTCATCGATGCTCTTTTTTTTCAGATCTTTAATTACTAGTTATACCTTCGTCCCTTATTAGATCATATACATGCATAGTAAGAATGAAAAGTCCATGTCCACACCAAGGTTCAAATTTGTTTACATAGATTCGTCCGGACTGGAAGTTTATGGATTGTTAACTCACTCCCCTTTTGAAATGTGCAGGCTTACTAAAATAAGTTGTTGTATTACAATCATACTTAATAAAGACGTCACACGCGCCACTTCAAATGCGACTATTACGAGAAGGATGCGCCTCCTAATGCTTTTTTATGGTTGTTGCAATTCAAGCAAATCTCATTTTCAATTGAGCATGCACTTCTCGTTCCCGATTGTACATATAGACTGTTATGCTTTTTGTTTTAAGGTCTCCTAAATACAATTTATCTATTTTCAATTGAATGTTTGCCCTCCTGCCTGTATACAATAAAACGGCAACATTCTTTCTCGCGCTTACCAGATTCAATAAATCTTAAAGAAGTATTATACTAGAAAATAGTAATAATATATAAATTACACCTCAACTATTCTAGCTTGTACTCTAGCTTTGGTACGTCAAACCATTGCTGAACTTAATTCAATTTTATAAATGGATTGCTCCGGAAATCTAATCAGAAATAACCTTAGGAAGGGGCGAAGGTGTGTGGATCGTCCTTATAATTTGAAATATGAAATGTAATACTAAGGTCACATTGCAAGGATGATACACTTCACAAGAGAAGGTAGACAATAAAGGTAAATTTTACGGCGAAGATGATGATACATCAAACACTGAAGCAAACATAAATTTTTATTAAATAAACTAAATTGGAAAACCTACCACTCAGTTCGATGCTTTTATAATTTATAAATATGTATCGTAATTGAATGAACAAGTTTTAATGATCTTACCAAGTATAATTAAGTAGACTGCCTTTACTTATAGAACTCGTAGGTTAAATTACAATGAAACCATACCAAACATTACCTTTCTAGAAACCTACGAAAAAGTATTTTTTCAGCTGTTTGTGGCAATAGTAGAATTAAGTATCTTCTAGTTTGCTATTCATCTCTCGCAGCAATATCGAAATTAATGATCACATTCTATTCATTTAGAGTATAATCGCAGAAGATGGGCTTCTCGACGGCACGCATCTATAAATGATGTTGGTTGCCGTTAAGGAGAAGATACTGTAAGAATAGTTGAATTACGTATAGATGGCTTAAATATTCCTCTGTCTATGACTTTTTCAGCTAAATAGTTGAATTCAGTCTTTGAGGTTAGAATATTTAAGTGGGAAAATTTCACTAAACTAAAAATGCACCGTAGAGAGTTTCCATGTAATAGTTTAATTTGAAATTTGCGAATGTTATGCATTTTATTAAAATGTGTATCAATGTGATATTTAGTTTGCATTTCTTCATGACCTACAATAAAATTGTACATCTCTACAAATACATTTACAAAGACAACATACGGTGTGATACTTTGCAGGTAAGCCTTCAAGTCAATGTAACACATATTATGAAATACTATAGTCATTATTTGGACTGCCGGAGACAATTCAGATTATTGAGAAAATCAAAACTATTCATAGATATGCAAAGGTCGAGAACCAACATTTCATTTATTATAAATCTAAGTATATGTTTTTAAATGAGTCATTGTTTTATAGTGTTTTTACAGTGATCCCTTCATATTAGGAAACGTGGTGAGAAGTTGATATACTTTGTGCCGATAATGTACAGTAAGAACAAAAAGTCCATACCTACCTTAAGGTTCAAACTGGTTTACGCTCTGAAGGCCTATCGATATTAGCACACCCCTCTTTAAAAAAAAGGCGGAGTTACTAAAAATACGTACTTGTATTATAATCATACTTGTATTATAATCATAGCCTGCATTTGGAAGAAAGTTGTAACAAGATCAAACGCGTCTTGCTTCGGCTACCACAGTGGAAGTAAGGGGGTCCTACTTCTACGATGAAATCTATTTGTCAAGAATTAAGGAATAATTTGCAAACGTCAAAAATCGGAAAAAAGTCGTGATTTATGACCACCATTTTACCTTAATTGTTTTAACGGTTAGAACTTCGGAAATGTGACGGTAAAGTATCCTATTTCAAAACCGGAGGGATATGCTGCCATTATGGTATACTTACTAGCTAATTATTTAGCATACACTACTGGATAGGCACTTCAATTAATTCGAGTTAGACTTACAACTAAAAAAATGTTTTCTTTACTTATGTCTAACGTTTTCCTGTAAGAAAATTATATTTACTACTGCTAAAGTTGTTTACAACGGTAAAATAATAAAATCTCACGTGTTAAACAAGTCACTTATAATGAAGACAACATAAAATGGTACAGACAATTAAAGAACATGTAAACGATCAACTACTTAACTAATAAAATTGCAAAATAGGGGACCCCCCGGTTTAATTCCTAAATCCACGCTTAACTAAAAAAAAAAGATTCGCCGCCTGCTAATATTGACCTTAAATTAACTTAAATGCTTAAATTAATTATGTCTTTAATGCTCAACTAGATTATCTACAAAATTGACCCAGATTGAAGTAATGTTCTTAGCGAAAGTTTTTAAATAAAAAAAAGGTCGGGGGTTGATTGTCGGATTCCCCAGTGAAGGTCAGTGACTTATAGGGTAGAATGGAATTGTTGAAAAAGTGTCACCTACCTGCACGTGAATTAGATTACCTGACTTTTAGTAGTACGCTCCAATGCCTCCGATAATTCATGAATAAAGCCAAAGTGATAGTACCTTCCCACAAATTCCACGCCTTGTGGCCAAATTTCGAATCAAGATAACGAAACATGACCCAATTTTTCTAAATTCGCTTACAGCGTCAACCTACCTAATTCTCCACGATTCTACCATATATTCGTTAAGGGTAACTAATTCGTTGCTTTCATGAGTTTTACGCGGCATCACTATTTTATTAACGTCACGCTTTCACTTGAGAGGTTTAGTTTCAACCGCCTGTTCGATTAAATTTCACCTTGTGATTGCCGGGAAAAGGGGATCAGTGGTTAACGTTTATCTTTAGAAGCATAAACATTCACATGCGAAATCTAAAATGATAGTGGTAGATTACCACTTAAGTTTTGTTATTAATTCACCCTTTGTATACCAGGTATTCCCAAATACATGACAAATGTTGCAAGAATTTTGGACGTGCTTATAAAGTAATAATTACGGAACGATTGGTAATCAGTATGTTCGAAGTTGTTTATCTGCTGCATTAATAAATTGTGGAAGTTCACGTATTATGGATTATTTATTTGTATTTGAAAATAGGAGTTTATCGACATTTGTTTTACAAAATTAATTTCGTTACTGGTCGTGTTTTGTATGGCTAGATTAATATTCTCTTACTAATATTGTAGTGATAATAGTTTTTTAATATTTTTTCGTGTAGGTTGAATATTTTCTAATTTCTAAGTTTAAAAGTAGTATCTATAGCACTTAAAGATATTTAAAAATGTGTAGCTTTAAATTTGTTAACTAGGTGTTTCTCTCATTTAGAATTGTCCAAAACGAGTCGAATCCGAAACTATAAATCATTTGAAATATTTGTTTAGGATTTACCGGTCTAGGAAAGTTTTACTATGTCAAAGAAGTGTAAAATAAATCCTCAGTGCCTTCAAAACGGCTTATGATAAATGTATGAAATGTAATACTGCAGGCCCAAATTGATTTATTTAATTTTAAAATTATGAAACGCAGACTCATATATATATATATATATATATATATAGCCAATGCAGTTAAGGGTAAAAATAATGCAAACTTGTTTAAGCGTCTTTTATTTTGCGTTTTGATATCAAATTCAAAAATTTAATTTTGTTTTATGAAAACAAAGTATTTGGTAATTCTTTTTTTAAATGGGGCGCGCTTCAGTAAAATCGATTAAAGTTTATGCCTCATAAGCAAAATAAAAGATTTCTTTGTCATAATTTAGATTATTACAGGTGCGTCAATTCGCTGCGGAAGATATTTACAGTTGGTTTTTCTTAAAAAGAATACTACATCAATGAATCGCAACATATTTTGAGCGTCGAAGTGTTATAAAAAATACTTTTTAATATCACTTTTATCTGTTCCGAATTTTGTAAATATATTTCAAACAGAATAGGATATATAGAATCGATTTTAGGCTAGCCCTGTATATATAATTATTCAAAGCGTTTATTTATTAATACTTATGGTAACATTCAATTCTCTTGCAATTTGAGAAATGTAGAAACTCTGTACTTGAAGCATAATTATTCGGGCTCTTCTATTGTAACTAACATTTCCTTGCTATTTTAAACTGTTTTGCTTAATAGATAGAACTTGGGATGCAAACCGCCCGTAATAAAATTGCCAGGTCCGTCTATAATTTATGATTCTTATCTATTTCAAATTTAAAATGGCACAAAAATCAAAATCTTGGTAAAGCTTTATTTTGTTTTATAAAACCTACAACATAAAATATGTTTAACCAACCAAACCCAGTTGGATAATGAATACTAAATTTAGGTCTAGCAATTATAGGTGGACCAATAGGTCTTTCAATATTTTCGATGCTTTTAATTAGTTTTAGCAGTCCAAGAAACTTCTTTTTCAAGCGTGCATGGACTTATAGTGCTTGACTGTACCTGGATACACTATTGAAATAAGTAACTTACTTTGGTTGTTATATTGCATTTTGCAAAACTTGTAAATGTGTTTGTAATTTTATATTTATAGATTACCTAAAATAAATGTGAAAAATAATTACTGTGTTTTAATAAATTATAAATAATTTTTTAATTTTCAGTCAGCGACTGAATACAAAAGTAATAATAATTCTAATTCTTTTATACATAGCAGTACAATATTCATAAATTCAATATAGTAAGACTAAATTAGTGATTGTGTGAGACTAAATGTTACTAGATTTGATTGGAGGACAAAAAGGGAAGTGTAACTTGCATTTATAAATTCTATTAGGTGATGGTCTCTTTTATCGCATTAGGTCTATATTAACGATACAGGTAATTCTTATAAACAATATTTAACTGCATATAATTTTTGTATACAAAAAATATATTTTCTCAAGTGTAGTTTAAAGTAGACTATAAATCTTATTAACTATGGAAATTCTCGTAAAAGTTATGTAAGTATCTTATTCGGTACGGACTCTCTGGTATTACTGTACCTAATTAGTAATTTAAGTATTAAAAAATTGATTGTATGAAACGGCTGTTGTAACTAGTAAGTTATCGGACTAATTGTGTAAACTTGTATCTACAATAAGAGCAACAATGGTTGTCCGAAGAAAACTACTTTCCATTGCTGGTCATACCAATACTTACATCTAATGTACTTCAATTCGTTTTTGTCAATAATGAAGTCGGATAAATTATTAAAAACATAACCTAATTTTGTTTTATTAATTTTTAGATCGTTTCTACTAATAAATTTATTTTCAATTTTTAAATCTTTTATTAATTAATTTATAATTCACAAATTCACAATAAAAAAATATGTTACATTCGATTCAAAA
>JAHWXV010294501.1:0-10494 GCA_024586415.1 Phrixothrix hirtus | reverse complement strand
CCAACTTTGGTTAATTTCAACTTTGTAATACAAATATTCCTAAATTTAAAAAAGTTACTGATCACGTGGTGTTCGGGATTAAATGAAAGCACTGTACATAGGGGCATTGAAAATAAATGACACGGAGAAAACAGTGGATACTTTACGATACCTAGACAACGTTTCTGATGCTACTTTTATAGTTTTAGACATGTTAGCAATTATAGTTAGCAACGCACAGCAATCGTTGTCGTTGGTGTCCACTATTTAGCGACACTGTTAGTCAAAAATCCTTCATTGGAAGAAACGGACAGATTGTTGAAGAATTAAAAGTATTTTAAGTACAGTACGTGTAATTTGGGCTGAAAATATAAATTTCGTACACAAACCTGGTAATTTACTATATCATCACTTTTTTGCCTTAAACGTTTTTTAGTTACATAAATAATGCACGAAAGTAGATCGGCTACATCAGCTGCAACCGGTCGGGTAGGGTGGATCATTATTAAAATCTTTTGACTCGTTTGGCCAGGACACTTACCGTCAATAGCCGAAATACTTGGAAAAATTTACTTAAAGGGGTTGTATAAGCAGAATTTTTGGGTACCTCACTTTTATCAATCGAGTAAATAAAATGTTTCGAAATGGGTAGTTCTAGCGCAAAAGTGGGATCTAGTGGCTGTTTGTATATAAAACATTTGACTTTCGACATTTTAAAATTATCATGTGCACCTGACAATACATTAGCGGAAATAGAGGACCTGGTTTATAAAAGCCAATTCTTTCCCCTCAATGTAGTAGGTTTATATAAAGATTTATATCCATATCAAACAGTATTCATATCATCTTGAAAGTTATAAATATAAATTTTGCTGTATAAGTGTGAGAACAAATCACAAGCAATTAAATTTCTTAGTATTAGATTTTTAACGTAGTATAAATTTTGCATAAATCGTATTTAAAATAAATTATTTAAATCTAGAAGAAAACTAAATTATTGTTATAGGGCTATTCAATTTGTATGTGATATTCGATGTAATAAAGTCTTTTTGCGCTTCCAACCTGTTTTTGTATATTTACTAGCTATGTTGATTGTGACGTTATGATAAATTTCCCGAACTGTTGTGATTGTCATAGTAATGTCACAATAACAAGCACGTTATGGTTCATAACGGTACTAGTGCTGTTATGAAACGGAATAAGGGTTTGATATCAAATTGTCGTAATTACCTGAAATTTGTCGTTAGCGCAAACAGTAATGTACGAGACACGATCGTTAAGTTCGGATCTCGTTTTCGTAATTTCTTCTCGATCTGTTATAAGGCACTTACCGATCTGGTATCGTAATATACTATATTGTAATTTTACCAAGAGCGCAATGCTTTCTGTAACTTTCGTCCACACATGGCTAACCTTATGTTTCTACGTTTCTCGTGTATCATTAAGGAAAACTCTGAATATAACACAACTTTTATACTCACTTTAATTGATTGAAATTGGAATAAAATCTCCGTATCTATGTAAAGAGTTGCTCCATAATGATAGGTTTAAACACTAGGTCCTCGTATTAACTAAATTTAATTAACGTTAGTTCATACTTAATAAATGGAATTACGAAGGTAAATAGATTAAAATGAGTTTAATAATGTCCGTATTGCGACAAAAATTGATTTGTGATTTATTACATATCTATTATTTTAATTAGTTATAAATTCATTTACTCAGAATCATTTACCCTAGATTTCTTAATCAGTAGGATTTTGAAATGAATCACTAACTTTAAAGCTTGCGACGAAATCCGAAGATAATGTAGATGAAGGATGCTATATTATCCCATAGTGGTATCGAATATTGGTTAGCGATGATTCACAAAATAAGGACATACAGGAAGTCGTCCTCTCTGGATTAATATGTGATGCTGGACAAGACTACATTTTTATCCCTAGAGCTCAACGTCCTTCTAAGTATCCCTTAACGTCAAGATTCCCATTGGTGTTTATCGATCCCTGGTTAAATATCGACATTATAGAATGCCGCATTTACAGCTTCCCAGAAACTATCTCTAAAAATCAAAAGACAACGTTACTGCTAACCGGAGACTTATTAATAGAAAATGAAACATCGACCTTAAGTTAAATTTAAGTGGTCCCAATCAAATTAAAAATTGCGGTGTAAGAATAATATTCTCAGCAAGCACTCGTCTTCTCGACGGAAGATTCTACAATACTTCTCTGCCGTAATGGGGGATATTTTAGATAACTGCATGTTAAAGACGATGCAAATAATAAACCAAACACGCCACAACATCAAGGGATTGTCAGTGGTACCCAAGCGACAATGATAAATTAATGTAATTATTGACTAACGCCAAATAAAAATATCCTATTCTACCCAGTACGTTTCCTTAATTAATAACTAACCTCTAAACTGATTCAAAAAACAGGGTTTAATCCAATTAGGCCGTGATAACTATTCTGAAAGATAAAATACGGTAATAACTATTACAGCCGGTATGTTAAAAATATTTCATGTAGTCCTATAGGAAAGTCCTAAACTGACAGTGGTAATTGGTAATTGAACATATTTTGTAAAATGTACGTATTAGACGGTGCGCCATTGAGAAGGCCTGGAAATTTTTCATTAAATTTGACAGAAACCTTTAACTATTGTAAAGTAACAAGTGATTAAAATTAGCCATAGTCTAAATAATATTTCCGTTATTGTTCAACTTAGTAATTTTTAAGTGACGATGGATTGTTCGCTTTTCGATTTTTTCCTACTACTTTAACTTAGCGTGCCCAGACTAAGACGCCGTGAAAATTATAGCCAAGTGAGCGATTCAGAAAGAGGTCGAATGATTGGTTTGAGCTAAAGGGATTTTTCATTTTCGGAAATCGCACTCTGGTTTAAACAGAAATCATGCTAGGATAACTGGAATTTATTGAAGGTGATTTGAAGAAGACTGCACGCTATTAAGCAACCATTTTTCAACAATCAGGTTTAGTGCTGACGAACGGTTTCAAGGCACAAACCGTCCAGCAAGTCTTTGTATTATTTGTCACCGAATTCAATCTTTTGTATTGCGCTCTTACCAACTACATCTAGTGCTTGCCGTTATGGTTTCATAACAGTAATGACAGTTAGTCTAGTACAAAGCAATACTCCAATAGAATGTGGAGTGGTATCAAATCGCATTTAGTGGTAAATCGAGATTCTGTTTGAGAATGCGTGATGGCCGTATGAAGGTTAGTTGAAAACGCTAAGAAAGGGACAACATTCAATTTTCAAACGAAAGACATGTGCACCGTAATGTGGAAGTTATAGTATGGACCGCCTTTGCCTACGGTTTTCATTCGAGGTAATATGACTGCTTAGCGATATATGTACATACTTGTATTTAGGAAATAGCTTCAACAAGGCTATGATTATCCTTAGTTTGCAAAAACTTCGTCGAACTGTTTTGAAGAGAACAACTTCAACTTTTTACCTTAGCCATTGCACAAGCTCAGGACATTACGGTTAGGTTGCTAAAGAATTCACTTAACCCACCGATTGCATTCGAAGATATGAAATACACCTTGATTTATATGCTGTGCGTCAAGCTGACATCGATATCTTTTAGATTGGATGCCACAACACGTACTGAATTCGTAAAAAACCTAAGTGGCTTAACACATTATCAGTGAACAATAAAACATTACTACTATTATTCTTACAAATTTTAATCACCTAATCCTTTTCAATTAAAGATTTCTGCTAGATTTGTTCAAATATTCCAATGCCTTCTAGGCGGTGCAACTCCTCTAGTTGCAATATGTTGTGTAAACGTTTACAAACTCTGAATTTCAACATCTATTACAACCATTAAATAATAAAAATGCTATTTTATACGTCCATAGCGTATGACACATACATGCGCACATACACGCGAATCTACGTACTCACGCACTCACTCACCTACGCACCCACGTACTCACGCACACAAATCCGCAAACATACAAACACACACAAACACCCAAACACGCACGGATGCACGCACGTACGCAAGCATGCACTCACGCGCGCATGCACTTGTACCAGCAGGCACGCACGCTCGCACGCTCGCAGACACGCACGCACGCAAGTTCGCCCGCTAACATGCACATACCCATACACGCACGCACGAGCGCACGTTTGCAGGTACACACGCACACACTACATACACATACGCACACATATATTGTCCATAGCACAACAAATAATATAATAATGTTTCAAAAACCGTTGTTTCGCCATGTAAATGAGGTTTGAAGAATCTCAACTCTAAACTCTATGTAAATATAAAGAACAGAGTTAACTAAATGTAATAAGCATGATAAAAGTAGTTCAAATATTAAAAAAAAATTAACGAAAATCCTGGCACGTAAGTTTGAGATTCATTATAGAAAAATAAAAGAGGTTATCAGTGAAAGCATACCTTAAAGCTAGAATTAATAACCCATGCAAATAAACATTTGTATTAAAATGGATTAATTAATTTATAAAGTTGAATAAAAGTAAAATTTGGGGGTTAAGTTGCATAATAGAGTGAAATGTGAAGCTTAATTAAATAAAGCAAATGCAAATACATAAATAACAATTGTACAGAGCAAAATGCCTTACTTGAACATGTCAATATCATGACAATGATCTGTATAAATATTGCTTTATCGGAGTGAAGTGTGTGAGTAATTTGTGCTATACGAACAAGATACCTAATTCTACCGAAAATAAAATAGCTTTTAGTGGATATGAAAATACAAGGAACTTTTAAATACCGTTTTGCAGCCTTTTAGTTAAAATTTTTGGCTATAATTTTGAATCGCTAAAAGTTAAGCAAAACTCCAAACCACCTAAAGGTTTTACTTTGAAAAATAGAAAACGGTGGTTTAGGAGATAGTTTAAATGAAAGTCCTAATCAAGTAGAAAATAGTTCTTCAATTGTTTCATCCATATTCGAAAATGTAGTCCAAATATTATAGATTCCTTTGGTTTAATATGCTTGAAGTTTTCAAGCTGTATTTGCAGTTTAATAGCTTCCGGAAGCAAAATGCCGGTTTTCCTTATTAAAATCAGTACCAATTTAGATGACAGTTGGGCAGGTTGTTTTTCCTAAAAATTAATTGCAAATTGTTATAAAATTGGCGTTATCTAAAAGAAGTACAGAAATTTAAAAGGTTGAAATCATATATAAAAATTGTGAAAATCACAGTTGAAATCAGAGCTTAACATATACCACAAGTGCAAATTAATTACTACAAACTAAGAATAGCGGGTCTTGATTAAATTAAATAAACAAAATTTTTCTATTTATCTGTGCAAGAAAAAGGAATCTTATTTTCTTTCATATAAAGTCAAAAGGAATTAAAGTTAAATTTATTGTACACCAGATTCAAGTAAGTGGTAATCTGCACAACTAAAATAAAATTAACATTAATTTAAATAAAATTCTTGACAAATTTAAGTACCTAAGGTTTCATGGTGTCCTATTGAACTGTTAAACATTGTTTAATTCGATTGAAATAAAATGCAAGTCGCAAATATACGTTTATTGATTAAAGAAACTATAAACAATTAATTGATTATAATTCAGTGCACCGGGAGCGTGTAAAGATTGAATAAATTCATTTTAATAAACAATTTTATAAAAAAAAGTGTTATGAATAAAAGCATCTTCAACAAGACGGGAAGAAGCATCTGATTGTGAGAAAGCGGTTACTCAAAGTGAAAGAGAAAATAACTTTATCAGCAAAACCAATGCTACATACAAAGTCTATGTAAATTTAATTGCTATATTTTGTAATTGAAAATTAATTTTATTCTATTTATGAGTTTAGTGTTGAATTAGTTATTAAATACTGGTTGTGCATTTCAGATTGAAAATATAAATCAATAATTTAATATTCTATAATAAATTTATTGTTTTCAATACTAAAGAACACAAACTGGGAAATTTAATTTTAACACGGAAGTTATGTAACGATCCAAACAATAACAACAACACGAGTATAAATTGTGATAAATACGTATCCAAATTTAATAGAAGTACGCTAGGTTCCCGTACGTTTGTAGCGTGTATGGCGGGTTGCATTCAGCGTAGCGTATTATCAGGGTTAATATCTTAAGTTTGCATGAACAGAGCAGTCAGAGTTCGTATTGAAAAAAACATGGACTTACGTCACGAAAACAGTAGCTTTTTGGAGAGAGAACAAAAAAATATTAAGATAGATAATTTACCTTTAGAGTTTTGATAGTTCGATTGGAACGTTTAAATAGTCGATTTTGTTGGGCCTTTTCGATGAGATTGACCGGTTCTAGTAATTCCCTAGGCAAAGTATGCACAGCCTTTATATAGGCGATGTGAAATAATTGGAAATGTTGCATCGATCCGTTAAGAAGCAAATGAAGCCCGTAAGTGCAGGTGGGAGAATAGCACAGCTCCTTCTGATAGACGAGTGGGGGGAGGTAATAAAGTGATTTACGCGGCCACGAGTATGTATATCCGGGCCCGCAAATAACTACCAAGTGAAAATTGAAGAGCCCACCTTTATAGATCCTGAGCTAGATCGTGGACGCTACTGGTATAGACCCAGAATAGGGACAAGCTTACTTCCTGATGCAGTATCTATAACAACCCCCACTTGCGTACTGTAAGACTAGGTATTTTTAGAGTGTAGGAAAAAGGAGACAATTTTCTCTTGCGCATCGCCAGGCGCGTGTTGAAGCCTGTAGTATTCCCAAATCCCTCCCAGTGCTACATGCTCTCTTCTTGGTGGGACTTAGTTCCTTACCACGAAAAGAAGGAAGTCCTGTCTAAATATAAACCTTAGTTTTCGGTATTAACAACCGAGGGTCTTAAAGATGTAGCAAGGAGCTAAGTTAAAAATAGGCCTAAACAATGTATTTTAAATATGTATGGATAATCCTAGAAATGGAAAATATTTAAAACCAAATTTTATAATATGAATTGAAAGGTCATATCACAGTTCTAATATGTAGGTAATAGATTACAAATTATGAAAACCAACGAAAGCGCGTCACTATAAAAACGTAATAAATAAAAGCCAACAAATTAAAATCAGCAGAAAGTTGCTGTGTAATTCTTTGCGTGATAAACGTATATTATTAACGAAAAGGCCCAAAATTAAGGTAAATAATAAATGTAAAACAGACGGCCAAAATTATGTATTTATTTAATGAAAGAGATTTTAAATTCAAAGTTTAGACAATAACAATTTGATATAGTAGACAATTTTAAGCATTGCAAAAATAGTAATTAGCAAAAAAGCAGTACTTTAAACCAATGAGTGATAAAATGTCACAACTAAAATATGTATACAAAATATGTAGTTTGTAGAAATAAACGAGTCGTACATCTGAGTTGTTACTTTGATCACTGCGCCCCTTTCAAGGTCTAAATCCTAAAGTGTGATTGACGCTGGCCATTCCCTTGAAAGAACTTTCAAAGCATCTAGATGAATTAACAACCACCCCTTGAAAGTTCTTAACCATTTTGGTATTCATCGTAGTTGAAGCTAGCACTTCTTTCAAAGGTGAATTAATTCTTTATAAGGCGCAAAGTTGCAGACATTAACCGCTTTCCGTAATGGATTCTAAGATAGCACGATAGTCTCATATGTGGGATAACGTACGTTAAAATTAAAATACTGGATTTTCTTTTAAATGCCGTGTAATACATTTTTTAGTATCTGTCCATGACATTATACAATACACTTCTATGACAAAAATGAGAAAACTCATAAAATCTGATTGAATCCAACTACTGGAGTCTTAGGAAACAGAATGGGTCAGCTATGAAGCAATTGCAATTTGACGTCTAAGTGTGGTTGGATTTATTTGAAAATAAATATTATTCTCTTGAAGATGTGTGTATCCAACAAAAGCAGGCCTAAATTAATCAAGAAGTGAATTAACATTACACAATGTAACATTTTTGCGTTGCAAACATAGCTTTTCATGTTGTTTATGTGTTAACTCCGGGATTTCAACATGCTTATATACACTCAGTGACATAGAAATTGCAACACCAAGAAGGGGTTGGAAGTTTCGCATGAAATTTGGTAGGAATATTCACCTATATTATTGTAATAAATGATCAAGATTTGGGAGGAAAATCTTCATTAGTTAAACAAAATTTTATAATAACTGTTAATAATGTATGGTGCGGCCTCTCTGATTTACACATTCATTTACACGCCGAGGCATTGATTGAATAAGGTGGTTAATCTTGCCTTGGAGTATTACCTCCCACGAAAGTTGCACCTTATGTCTCAAGGCTTCCAGAGTCAAAGCAGCACGCTGCAAATTTCGCAACCTTCCACCCATTATGTCTCCCCATACATGTTCAATGGGAGAAAGATCTGAGAACGTGGAGGCCAGGGCAAAAGATGAATCTGAACCTGCTCAAAGAAGTTCCAGGAAAACCTTGCTACATGTGGACGTGCATTATCTTGCTGGAATTGATCTTCCAGCGCTTGTAAGTATGGCAGGAGATGTGTTCCAACCACATCCGCAATAAACCGTTGTGATGTCATATTGTCTCGAATAAACACCAAGGGAGACCTGCTGCCACCCCAAACCATAACACCCATAGTGCGGTGTACGTGACTTTCAACTTTAAATCGAAGATTCCGTCGTTCACCTCGTCTTCATCTGACTCTCATATGACTGTCGTAAATTCCTAAACAAAATCTAAATTCGTCACTAAAGACAACACCATGCCATTCAAGATTCCAATTAGATCGTTCAATGCACCATTGTAACCGTTGCTGATAATGTTATGCAGTCAAAGGAAGCACAAGTTGCGGATGGCATGATGTTAACCCAAAACTTGGTATTCGGCGATAAACTATTCTAAGAGTTACAAGGCGACCTTCTTCACTAAACCATTGGTCACCAACTACTCAAGTAGAGGAAAATCCTTCTCTAAATGCGAGTTGTTTTAAACGACGATCTGGACGCTTATTCGTCCTTCCTGAACGCTCGGTTCCTCTGTTACGATGTTTCTGGCATCTTCAAACGACGCACGACACGCTCGCGTTACAGTAGATCGATTTCGATTTACACGGTTAGCAATTTCCCCAATTGAGAAAAGCAGTTTCGCGCAAACCAATAATTCGACCTTTGCCAAATTCGCTTGATTAATGGTAATATTCTCGTTGCCATACTCTAGGCACGATTAAACAAACAAAACACGTTAACAAACGATCAGCAACCAAAAGAATGTTAATTAACAATGAAAAAGAACAACAAATCGTACGAAAAACACAGACCGAAGAAGTTAGCAAAAAATTATAACTGCCAAATGTGACCTTATCGCATTAGCACTTGATCTCTAAAGTTAACTGATTCTTATTTAATTTCAGCCCAACACATCTACCAACTTTGATTAAGAAATTTCTACTCCTTCTTGGGGTTGCAATTTCTATGTCACTGAGTATACATAGTTTTATAGCCTGTTTAATTTACTTAACTTTCGAAAAATTGATATCTTTATACAAAACAAAAAGCGGATATGTAAAGTACTACAGTCGAGATTTTAATATTTGATTGTGCAAGTGGTTAACAATACTATGATTGTATGCTGTACAGAGGTTGTGTACAATTTTTTGCACTACATTAATTAATGTTTTCGCTTATAAATTTCTTAAGCCATCGACAGGTGTTTAACAGTCAATGATAAATAAATGATTTAATTTAAAAAATTTCAGGCCAAAAATATTAATAACAGACAGATAAACTAATTTAATGAAAAAAACGTGAAAAGTTGCTTAAACATCAAAAATAAATTAATAAGTAATTCTGAAACCCAAAGACTAAAAACTACATAACGGTAAAGTTGAAAGTAATTTTAAATTTTGTACCCCAAAAAGGGAAACACAACGTGAAAACTTTAAAATTTTAAGTGCAAAAAATATTTTTACGACCTCAATACAGCATACAATCATAATATTGTTAACCACTTGCACAATCAAATATTAAAATTTTTGAAATTAAAATTTGTGAGCAGACGACTGTTCTTTATTAATTATTAATCAATAAACCCACTACAATTTAGAATATATTCAATATATGGATACCGTTGTATTAATAATGATTACCATATAAAATAATAGCAGGATACATTTAAAAGAAGGTGCAAAGATCAGCTCCATTATAGCCTTTTCTATTGACTGCTCCCGGAATGCTCTGAAAGAATATTTTGTGTTCGGTTGCTTCCACTAGAAACGATCTGGCCAGCATCCGCTTGTTCGATTACACTGCAGCACGTAGAATTAGCTCTATCAACTGCCCTGCGTTGATCTGACTCGAATGGTAGTTGAACACAGATCAACTGGTAAATATAACCTACATACATTTCTTTAATCATGTACTATCGTTTTAGGCACCTTACAATTATGATGTGTATTAATATATTGTATTTATATTATATATATATATATATATATATATATATATATATATATATATATATAT
>JAHWXV010294363.1:0-10770 GCA_024586415.1 Phrixothrix hirtus | reverse complement strand
ATAATTTTACCGTATTGTACATATTTGCCTACGTCAAGATTACAATTTCAATATTTAATCCTTTAGAGGACATTTATAAACGGATACACTATATCAATAATTACTAGTACAGATGGAGTGTCAATGTATGGGGTGGGGTGGTGCACAGTTTTGTAAGTGATCCATATATTTTCGAGATCATGCGAGACATGCAATTTTCTAAAATTTCATATTAAAGTGTTTCCATGATTAATTGAAAACATTCCGAATTACGTAAAAAATTAAATATGGCTACAGTTGGATGGTGCACCGGTTCACTTTAATGTGATTGTTTGACAAGAAATTAATGAAACTTTTCCTGCGACGTGTTATTTAAATCTTAGTATTTTATTTTATTTTAATTACTAAATAAATTTTATTGGGTCTAATTGAACGACTAGCGAAATCAACTTATTCTGACACCGACGGACACTTTTGTGGGGGACTATTAAATCCTATCCCGTGTGGTGTTACTAGTTCTCCATCGGGCGCTTCCTCAGGTGGCGGATCTGCGAATTCCTCCCAGATATGGGTGGTATCGGGGAAACGAAATACCCGGGATGGACCAAAACTAGCACTCAGAAGTGATAGCTGGCTTACTCAGAACGAACCCCAAGCAAGCAATACAATCTTTCCAATTGCTGAGAATCGGAAAATAAATGGCATTAGTGGAATCCACACATCCAAGGAAATGGGAAACCGCCTCCATTATTTATCCCTAGTAAAAAATTATTATGGCTAACAAAGAAAAAAATGGCGCTCAGTCCCTGGCAGACCTTCAATGGTCAGAGAGTGCTCTATTAATGACAATCACATATACTCAAGTAGTGATGATGACCCAAATCATCGATATGGAGTGACCATAGTTATCAACAATAGACTAAAACAGGTTGCTTCAAACGTAGTGTATTACTCTAACAGAATTATTATGGTGCAAATGAGATCATGTAATGCAAATATCAATTTAATACAGATATATGCACAAACTAGTAATAAAAATAATGAAGAAGTTGAAAAACTTTAGAGTGATATCGAAATGATACTGAAATCTCTCCTTGAAGATTTTAACGCTAAAGTGGGAGAAGGTAGTGCTTATGAATGTGTTGGACCTTGGGGATTGGAAATAATAAATGAGAAAGGTGATCGTCTAATAAACTTCTGTCAACAGAAACAAATGATAATTACCAACACATGGTTGAAACTCCGAAAACGGAGGCTGTACACCTGGACATCACCAACACACAAACAAAAGGTCATATAGTACGTAAATTCAATAGATTATAGAATAATTAACCATCGATATGCAATAAAGTCGGCAAAACTTACCCAAGCGCCGATGTGGAATCTGATCACAATCCTCTAGTGGCAATCCTCAAGGCGAAGTTAAAAAAAATAAAAAAATCACAGAACAATAAAGCCCACATATGAAATCTCAACAATGAAAATATAACAACGAAAATAATGAACAAAATAAACAAAAACATGACAGGTGTAAGCAAAAAATGAACGAAAATGACGTTAACGAAACAATGGAAAAATCTAAAGGAAGCTCTTACATCAGAAAATAATCATATCTTAAAGAAGCAGACTTCAGTAACTAAGAATGGATGGATAACCCAAGAAATCATTAATTTCATGGACGAAAGGAGAAAATATAAAGGGATAAATAATCAAAAGTATAAAATGAACCAGAGAGAAATAAAAAAGAAAATTATATACCACAGAAATGTATAGAAATCGAGGAACGTTGAAAACGTTAAATGATACATTAAATAGGAAGTAAGCACTACTGCATATATTATTTACTTAGAGAATTTAATTAAAATCAGAATTAATTTAAAATCAGTCAAGACGTCGTTTTTCTAAGGAATAAAGTGACTAATGTGGTTAACTATTTTAATGCACCTCTTATAAGGCATAAAATTGATCATTTCAAAAATACATAGCAAAATTATGATATTAAAAGAACTCCATTTATTTTTATAGACGTTTAGGACAGCTTTGTTTATTTAACAAACAATAAAATTTAGTTTACACACGCCTAAGAGGGTAATAGGAGGTCGTGTGTTTGCAGGAAACTTTTCAGTACAAGCATACAAGTAAGTAATGTATATAATGTATATCATAAGTGCGAAAACTTTGTAAAGTAATTAACGGGGCAATTGGAGCAATTACAAATAAGTTAGGAATATCGGCGCCCGTCCAAGGTTAGCGTATCATTGCCAAAAAAATTCTCGTGAGAAAAATCGCATTCATTAGTTAGTCCTAATTTATCAATTAAAGTAAGCAGAAGTACGAAAAATCGCATGAAATGAAAGGTTTTAGTTCGGAAGTGCCCTTGTCGAATTTTTGAAGATCTCCATCAAGCAGAGTCGCCGAATTGGAATTTCTAAGTATTTGGGATAATTATATCGACAAGAAAAAGGCAGTACCATCTTTCTTTGGTATCCACGCGCTGGGTCTTTAATTTGACGTGAAAAATAAAAGGGACGGCTTCTGCTTCTAACAGTCAAACGCGAACCATCGCAACTGTAAGTGATATCTCAACTATTTCACCTTTAAAACCTGGGTATTAGGCGATTTCACCGTATGGATAAGTCATTGTTGCTAAAATTTGAATTTTTGATTAACGTCAAGTAATAAAAGGGGCGTTGATTCCCCGATCTGTTTGTGTTATGAAATCAAAGAAATTATACGCAAGCCACCTGTAACTTCTTTGGTACGAAATTAATGAATTTTTGAACTTTCACTATTAAATGTTTCAACGAACCGTTTTGTGTATTATAAATTTAAACTATCAATTTGAACGGGTTAACATCTTGTTGCCCTAATTAGTTAAGCTAGTAGATAGTAGTAAATTAATTTGTTTTATGAAATATTTGTATATGGGGTACCCACGAAACCTATGTTTTCTTTTCCTTTGTATATGGTTGTGTACTTTAAATGTCGCTAACGCAAGTAAGATTTGTCTTTTAAAGTGGTCTTAAACCCATCTTCGATTTTATTTCAATAATAAATACGAACCTCGGTTGCGTTGGGTAATGTCAAAAATTGTTGTTCAATATTTTTATATTTGATTTATCCTCGAATTTTTAATCTGCCTTGTGTAAATGCGAAAAGTAAATAACTAATTAAATAACGTGTCTTGTGCTCAATTAGAATATTTTTATTTTAACAACGTAACTTTTACCTTATATTATAATTATACAGTGTGCGTCTAGCAAATTTAATTCTGATGCAGAATTCTGTCATTCAGCAAAATGTTAAAAAGAATTTGTTTCACCTCAAATTTAAAACGTTTATAACAATCTTATTTGCCTCAACTTTGTCAGTAATGATATACAGGGTTGCCAAAATTTAGTTGTCATTTTTGAATAATTTATGTCAAGTAAAGCCGCGTTAATTAAAATTGAAATTCTTATAGAAATCTATATTATTTTCGATATACAGGGCGTATCCTCAGCCTTAGTTCATCTTTGGTTCAATTACTGCAAAATAAAGATCTCGATTCGTTATCCACAAGAAAAGGGGCTTCACTCCTTCGCCACATACAGGAGCTGTCACAAATTGTGAGCACTTTTAGCATTAGTATATTTTATTTTCAGTCTTAATACCGTATCTTCGGTACCATTAGAGTGTCTGTCTCCATTCCTAAGGTAGGCCACTAACATCTTGACATATAGGGTGTTTCACAAACATCACCTAGTAGCATTTTAGACTTGAGAACGGCGGTGTCCACGTTTTACCGATTTTGTCTCGACTTAACAGCGTTTAGCTTTGCGAGTACCGATAGACCACGCCTCGCTCTACTGTAGCTTTGCCGGCCGTGGTGAAACAATCGTTATTTTTTATTTGCCGCATGCGTTATTGTCAGTTTAGCCTATCGCAAGATCCACAATAAAGTTAATGAATTTACAGGTATCGGAAGAAAGACATAAAGGGACACGATAGTAGATATGGATGGAAAGCTTTTATTCCGCTTATCAGAACAATGGGAGGAATATATTAAAGAATTATTTAAAGATGAACGTTTAAAGAATACTCATGAACCGTATAGCCCTCAAGAACCAGACATTACAGTAGAAAAAATTGAGTATGCTATAAAAAAACTCAAAAAATGGAAAAGCAATAGGACCAAATGAAGTACCAGTAGAATTTTTTAAATTAATTGATAATAGAAACCTTCAAATACTGCCTGATTTCTTCAATACCGTATATACCATAGGGGCTATCCCAAACGAATGGCTCAAATCAATATTTATTACACTTCTCAAAAAACTAATGCCAGAAACTGCTCTGAATTTAGAACAATAAACACTATGAGTCACACTTTGAAAGTTTTACTAAAAGTAATTCACCATCGCATATATAAGAAACTAGACGCCGACAATTGTGAAACCCAATGTGGATTCAGAAATAATCTGGGCACTAAAGAAACACTATTTGCTATTAATGTACTAATACAAAACTGCATCGACGTGAACTCTACTGGAATCAAAGAGCGACTGTTAAGGTAGATGGCAAATTCTCTGAAGAAATAGAAATTTAACGAGGAGTTAGGTAAGGATGCATACTGTCATCGCTATTATTTAATCTATATTTAGAGAGTATTTTCAACGAAGCTCTGAACAAGTGCAATGTGGGTATTTCAGTAAATGGAAGAATGATCAATAATATAAGGTACGAAGTTGACACAGTCTTCATCGCTAACAGTCAGGAAGACTTGCAAAACCTACTAGAAGGAACAAATACAATTAGTAAGCACTACGGATTGAAAGTGAATCTAAAAAAACACGAAGTGTCATAGAGCGTGTGAGTAAATATCAATACATAGGAACACTATTAGGGTCCAATAAAGATCAAACTGTAGAAATTAATAAACGCATCGAAATGTCTAGAGCTGCATTTATTAAGATGAGATCGTTCCTTTCCAACAAAAACCTCAACTTAGACATGAGAATGCGAATGACACGCTGCTACGTCTATTCAATATTATTGTACGGAATCGAAACTTGGACATTAAAAAATCTAACATCAAAGAACTGGAATCTTTCGAAATGTGGACGTATAGACGCCAGTTGAAGATCTCTTCAACTGAACATCAAACAAATGAACAAGTATTGCAACTCATGCAGATATCACGCGAATAATATTTACCAACCAGAAGAGAAAATTGGGCCATGCCATGAGAGGAGAAAAACATTCCCTACTTCAATTAATCATGTATAGCAAAATAGAGAAAAAGAGATCGAAGGGAGGAAGAAGGATCTCATAACTAAAAAATCTTCGGGAGTGTTTTGGCTGCACCTCCATTGAATTATTCAGGGTAGCGGCATCAAAAATAAAAATAGCTGTATTGATTGCCAACCTTCGCAAAGTGACGGTACCAAAAGAACAAGGAGAATTAAATCCTACGTCTACCATGGTACTCTCACGAGTCAAGAAGGTATGATTGTGAAAATTAGACGGCACCTACGCCACATTCCATCAGAAATGCCCAAGAATATAAGTCAGCCTTAAAAACGAGGGCAGAGTTGTGTCTAGCGTAAAATGGTAGAAACTTTGAACATATGCTCCATTAAGCTCGACAGCGTTTGACTCTGAAATATTGTTAAACAACTACATAAAATTGTTTTACATGTTTAATACGTTTGAACACTAAAGAAAAATTTTTATTTATGAGCCCTTTTACAATTCATTGTTATTATTACTTATTTGTATTTTGGTTCATGTCTAACTTTCTATAAAACTTGAACTCCAATCTTACTGTTCTGTTAGTAAATATTCTTACTCTGCCTTAAAGCTACTCAAAATTTAGATGCTTTTTATGGTGTCAAATTAAGAATAAACGAATACTCTATTGACAACTTTAATGAAATTTAGGGTGTTCCATTTGAAAAAAATGCAAACATTGAATTTGAAAATTACGACTTATAAAACCTATTAAGGTTCCTTATATTACACTTTTCAGCAGAGTAAGCATGAAGCTATAATTAAGGAAGGGGCTATCAAATGGACACTCTGTACATTGCAGCTTTTGGTGACACTTAATGTTCTGTTCTTGGGGTGAGGTAATAATATAGCAGAAATATTTACACAAAGAATTAAGAAGAAGCCAAATCAAAATGTGAGGAAACAGTACTTGGTCTTGAAATATTTGGACCGCTGAACTGGTCAGTTTGTTTTCAAATACTATTATTAGTGAATGCGTTTTCATTGAATCGTCGGAATAATATCAAAACTTATAAATTGACTGGAGAATTATCTTGAATTATAACTAACTAGGTTACTGCAGTTAGGTAAACCTCTAGCAAATTTCTTTTCAACATATGAGGGTTACATGTATTCATCTCGCATCATACTATCAAGTTTACAAGAAAAAGTTTATAGAGTTCTAGGTGGTTTAGTATAATTTGATTGTGCACTTCCAACCAGGAGATTATTGCAGTTTGATGAACTTCTAATAGCACATCTCTCTCCGTCATATCAAGTTCAAATACCATCGTCACACTTCCAACCAGCTATTTAGCAATACAAATCTATATCTCCCTCCGATATATCAAGTTTACATACCCTCGTCACACTTCAAACCACCTCGCACTTCACTTACAAATAAAATGACCGCCACCAGCACGATAGCATCATGAAGCGACGCCGGTACACTTCAAAGTACCTGGCAATTCAATTTCAAACAAAACGGCCGTTCCAGCACAATAATGCGATGAAGCTACGCTTACTCTTAGTACTTCCAACTTACTCAACCCGCTTTCAAAATGGCTGACTGACGACTTCTCCTACTTTATAGATGGCCGACTGACAACTCTTTCCATTTTAATAATTTACGACCAACTAGTTACCTTCTTCACCTGCAAAATGGCTTCCGGTTTTTTACATAGGTTTGGGGTTTGAGCCAGAACCCGCTCTACTATATTACTATTTATTTGCAGAAGCTCCCATAAAAGGCAGTAAAACGGATTTGGGTAGGACCACCTTGGTACCCGTGCAATTTGCTCTCGCCTACCAATTCAGTTTACCGATGGCTTGTAGAGAATATCAAGTTTGTGTAACTCAACCCTCTTAATAGCTTATGATTTGTGGTAATCAGTTCTGGTTTTTCGATTTCTCAATTTGGTCACCTATGAGGTGTTACATGTTCCCTACTGATTTCTATAGTTGAAATAGTAGTTATTGGGATATGCTGAATTATTAACTTTACCACATTTGTTAATTTAATTATATATAACTTTCCTAGCATTGCTAGAATTTATGTTGTGCTAAGGGCGGTACTCTCAATCCATCTTTGTTGAGCATCTGATTTAAATACTATCAGACGGCTTTGGCATAATGAGGAATCCATCCTGCTGGAACCAAAGTCGATGATTTGGTATAGCCGTATCTGTTTGATTTATGAATATCTGGGCTAAAACAAGAATAGATTTATTTCTTAAGATATGAAGATAATTATCACTAGTAATTGAAGCATTCCCAAATATTAACCTTTGCAAGTTATTGGGTACGAAATTTCCACATCCATATTCCGTTGATCTTCATCCGAAAACAGTGCTATTTGTGAATACTGGATACGAATCACAAAGCGCTATTAGCCGTTCGCAAAGTTCCAGTCGTCGATCCATATCATCCTCGAATGCATCTTCAACTAAACTAACCTTATAAGGATGCTACTTGTTTTTTCTACGCTTCCTATAATAAATTGATTGGTTAGCTCCCTTGTACTAATATGTGAGTTACCTTCAGCAGAGTGTTTTGTATTTAAATGTACATCGTCGTTGACACTGTCACGTCCACTTTAAATCAAAGTATTGAGAAAGATTTAGACACAGCAGGAAGTATAATTCTTTGTGGTTCTGTTTTCGAAGAAAAATGTTGTAGTCACATGGTTGCAAAGTTGAAATGACTTCTAATAATTTATTGTCGATTATTCTTAGCCAAAGTGAATCGGTTTAATTTTTTGACAAAAAATCTCAAAAGGCGAACAGCAGTACTATATCGTTTGTTAGGTTTGTGAATTGACATTATGACATCAAATCTTTGATATTTATCTTAAAAAATTATTAATAATAAATTACGTTATAACGATGTATTTCTTTATATCTACGGGTATTTACATAAGATTATGTACAATGCTTAGGTAATTTATTATACATAATTCGGCTTCATGGTGTGTAACAACTTGATGACAATCTCGCTCGATATGCTCCGGATGGCGCTTTCGGGGCGTATGTCCATGGACACAGGATTAACCTATAATCGGATAGACCTTAGCTATACACAGGCATGGTAAGACTGTCTTGTTCACAAGACTGTGTAATGTGTCCCTGCTCTTTGCGCCAATTTTGTAACGCGCTCAGCTGGGGCTAGAAATGTATCACAAATGCCGCGCGTTAGCTTTCAGTCGAAGTTTGGTGTCCAGTACTGTTCTTCGGATATTGCGGAAACTTGCTAAAACTTACTCAAAATATTTACAGGTTGAAATTATTTACACGGCAGCTTCTCGGTGTGAACTGAGGCTTATAAATGGCACTTATTTAAAGTTATTTACACTTCTAATTTTGTTACACTCTGTTTATACATTTTGTATTATAACTTTGGTTTAATTAACTCAATTAATACATTGTATTTTAATTCAGTTGTAATTCATAAGCTTATTGTACTTGTCTTTCATTTATTGAGCTCGGTGTAAACCTTTAAACTGTTATGTTTATTAGTATTTAATTTTAAGGCATTATGAATGTACTTTATTTAACTAATACTATTTGTAATTAATATTTATACTGTGAATATTTGCATGTTTGTCATTTGAACTGTGCTGCATTTTTAATATTTTCATGAACTGCAGTTATATTACTTCAGTAATATAATTCTTTATTATTTATTCGAATAATTATACCTTCAATAATAAGTCTTTAAGACAGAAACTTATTTATTAAAACAATAAAGAAAATTCTACAATGTTCGAATTAAAGCTTTGGTATGAACCAATTTGCAATAGCTAGCGGTTGTTACCCTTTAAATTGCAGATACTAGATGGAGCTTTAGTGCACTTTGCTACTATTGATCGTATAGATTTTTCTTAACGATAAATTACCAAAATGGCGAAGATATAGGGTGTGTTTACGATGCTATTAATTATGCAGTTTCCGCGTGTGTATTTTACGTTAGGTAATTAATATTTGATGGTGGATTATATATCCTTAACTTAGGCCTGTTTACGTGGTATGAGGGACGACACCGTTCTTAGGATTATGTCACCACGAAGTGAGCGGTCGCATCACCTGGAGGTCCACTCTAGCTCTTTACGGATAGGAAAACGTAATGTTTTTCAACAATCCGGCGAGTATTTAAATACATTATCCTTAACCAAACAGTTTATAATTGTTACGTTTAATTCAAAACAAATGTATGGTTACAACCTTCGTGATCAAATACGTTAGATTTTGCAACATAGCGTTCTTTCCCTCCAAAGTTGGGGAAAATGCGGCCTGTATTTGCATACGATCGTTTTGTTTGCTTTCAATTTTTAATTATGAAAAATGACTAAATTATTTCGGATTTTGCGAATTTAATTGTATTGAAATCTACTCTTTACAAATAGAAATAATGCGCCACCCGATACTTGGTGTGTATTATGTTCTAAACCTTTTTGAGGAGTAACTTGTCCAACTAAGGTGGTCAAGTTGTCTGAAAAATCGGGCGTCACGCGATGGCTTTTATATCAAATAGTTATCGGTGAATTCAAGGAGAAACAACTTTCTAACTCAAAATCTAGCTCAATTAATAAGTTTAACTAATAATTAATACAATATCGGATGCGCAATTTTATGCTCTTGAAACAGTAATAATCAATATTAATGGCACTGTTTCTGTTCGAAAGTAATTAACTAAAATAGTATTACAATCTAAACTACTACGAATAACTTGAACAAAATTACATACAATATAGTGGACATAAATACAAATCAATTCCTAAATAATTAAACTACGTACTAATTGAAATAAAGCAATTAAATTAAATAATATGATTTGAAATTTTCCATAAATGGCTAAAACTACATACGGTTATCTAATAATTCACGGAACACTCGTATTCTTTATACGCAAAGTTTAAATCCCTTCACCAACATAAGTGATGTTTTGTTGACTTAGGTCAAGAATCGTGAACTCTTAGATTATTTTATCCAAGAAACATTAAAAAAATGCCTTATCTTAATTGAAATAAATACAGCGTTAATTACAAAGTAAAAATTAAATAAACAAATGAACATAATAAACTATTAAATCTCGGTAATTACAGGCATAATAATTAAATGAAACATATATACAGGTTGTTCTGTTAGTATTGAATTAGCCAAATGCTTTTAAATAATTTAAATATGTACAATTAATATGACTGTGCCCTAATTCAACATCAAGTTTGTCCTTAAAAATTACATAACTAATTATTTAACAAACGGCAAACTAGATGAGGAGTATAGGCACATTACAACTGTCACTCTTTATATAGCACCTGAGGTCATTCTACATTGGTTTTGCTTTGATTGTCGTCGCCTTTTATTTTAAACAAGTAATGCATTTACATTTGATTGACTTATTAGATTAGCTCAAACAGCAATTTAACTTTATATGTATCGTACATATTGTAATGAAACTAGTTAATTGTTTTAAAATGTTTATTTATATTCACTAAAATTACAATTATTTATATACACTTAATTATTTAAATATTTATTTCCA
>JAHWXV010294345.1:0-14396 GCA_024586415.1 Phrixothrix hirtus | reverse complement strand
AGTACGCTGTATGCTAAGAGGTCGTATCACCGAGCCATCCACCAGATCGCTACGCAGTCGTTTGTAACCACGTTGCTAGGCAGCTAGTTGTGAACGACACTGAGTACCATCGACGCCGCCGTGTGTTGTGTTGTAGCAGCAGCGGACGCACTGCGACGCCGATCCGAATCTATCCGCCGAACATACTCGCCTGTCGTCTGTAAATGTGTAGCTAGGTTGCGGTTTACAGTAACTACGCCGAGTACCGTCGACGCCGCCGTGTGGTGTGTTGCACCAGCAGCGGACGCACTCCGACGCCGATCAGAAACGACGCCCCCAAGCAAGTTAGCTTGTTGCTAGTAAACGAGTAGCTAAGTTACGGTTTACTAACGACGCTAATCTGATAGAGACGATCGACGCCTATCGAGTGGCATCTCTGGTCGTGGATGCACCTCGATCTCTTCCGCCCTAGCACTAACTACGTCGAGAGCATCACATTGGCTCGACACCCGCCGGCGCAGACCGACAAGAATACAGAAATATCGTAGAGTAATACAAAAATATCAGGAGAACATAAAAATAAGCGGAGCTAGGAATTTGCGCTGACCGGCCGCTTCAAAGCCGCGGGCCAGGCCTCAAGCTCCCGCATCATATCTAATGCGAGTCCCGGTACGATTTGCAAATGCGAACGTGCATATTTACTTTGTCTGCTAACTTAGCTTATATCGCAGAATGCTTTTAAGTTCAAGTTTATTCATTGTTAGCTAGTAATCATTATTTTAAGTTTGTTTGCACTGAGTGAATTACTTATTTGTTTTGTCAATAAATTAGTATGACAAGCTGTACTTTCAATTCCGCCGTTAACCGAATTGGACAGTAAATAAAAGTTCGTTTCGAGACCGAAGTTCGAGCGACGTTATTTAACATAAACAATGTCCTTCGCGAGAAAACCTTTTACATGTCATTCTGGATGCCCGGATCGCCAGAGCTAGATTTGTAACTACCCAAAGAACCAGCCCTCACGACTAAGAGCTACCACCGGATAGACCGCAAGTTTTTAAATTCTTCTTATGCCGTTCAGCAAGGACTAAAACGTCACAATGCTAAGTTTTAAACTCATTGCTTATCGCAAGAGGTAGGTCTTCATTTTATTTTCTTGCAATTCCGTTTTCAGTAGTTGTGCAATGTAATAGTTTTTTCCACCTACTAGTTTTTCTGCCTGCTCCTATTGTTTTCTGATGTAGTAGCTTTCGATTCTCCTGTTGGTATGTCCAGAAGAGCGTCCAATTCATACAACTTTGTAAATACACCACGCAACCTACCGTTGTATGATTTGGAACCAGAAGGTGCAAGTTTTTGCCTTATCTAGTCGGGCCTGATCCTCGTAATTTGTAAATAAAATCAACTCTGTTCCAACATTAGAAAAATGAAATAAATTAACATAAACTATTCAAAACGAAAAAGGAGCCACTTGAAAAAGCTAAATGATTCTTTTTGAATAATATTTGTTAAATAATTATGGTTTCCCGTCTCTTTGAAAAAGACTACTCTTCAAACCGTAAGTTATTTAAACTAATCACATGTATTAATTTAGTAATAAAAATGAAAAATGTCAATAATTGAATTAATAATTTTTATTTCTTTTACATTTTCAAACAAGACAGTTTCTTAACATTATCATTAGTAATGGACGACCCTCCTCTAGCTCTGATAACTTCAGCACAACGACTGAGCATACTCGCAATCAAGTGTCAGATGATCTCCTGGGGTAGTTCCTCTCATTCTTGAGTAAGAAGTGCTTCAAGTAGGTTTATGTTTTCTATGGGTTGCCGTTCCAGTAATCTTCATCCTAATATATCCCACAGGTGTTCGATCGGTTTGAGATCTGAACTGTTGGCTGGCCATTCCATAACTTCGATAATATCGTCATTTAGAAAAGTTGACACTATTCTAACTACGTGTGGTCTAGCATTACCTTGCTGTAGAATGAAATCTGTTCCCATATTGTCAACAACAGGAATCACGTCTGGTTCTAAAATATCGCTTATGTAATGTAAAGTAGTTAGGAAACCATTAGCAATTACGACTAGCTTGGTGCACCAAGTTAAACATATTCCATCCCATACCATAATAGACCCTCCGCCAAAACGAACAATTTCTTGCACAGCTGACTCCAAATATCTCTCGGATGTTCGTTCCCATACCCAAACACGTCCATCGTTGTGGTGTAAACAGAATCTGGACGCAACCGTAAACAAAACATAACTCCATTGTGGTATATTCCAATCACGATGTGCTTCAGCAGAAATTCTTCTAGCTTTTCGATGAGCTGCTGTTAAACGAAGCATTTCCACCGGCCTCCTAGCACGCAACTGAGACTGATGAAGTCTGCTACGAATTGTTTGTTCAGAAATTCTAGTTTCTGTAGTTGCTGCTAATTGATTTGGAAGTGTTCTTGCAGTATTTGTACGATCTTTAGTTGCCCATAGACATAATAACCGTCTTCTCGAGCAGTTGTGGAACTTTGACGTTGAGGGTAGGGTCTTCTTCTGACAATGCCATGATTGAAATACTTAGACCGTGCTCTGTTTATAGCGGCCCGACTTACATGCATGATTTCTGTCACGCATCGTCTAGAATAACCTTCTTGGATTAACGTTACGGCCCTAGCGATTTGAATTTCATTTGGGTATATCTACGACGTATTCTTCTACCCAATATATCAACATTCATGTTTTCACTTTAAACTCTTAACTAAGTTTCATAAACAGAAATACAAATTTAACCTCGTACGATAAGAAATTCTTAACATTAAAATTTTCACGTTTTTCTGACAAGATAAACAATAAAACAAAAGCTTTTTGTTGACTGAAGTGTACCCACTATTATACAAAACAATATTTAATTTTTTTCAAGCGGCTCCTTTTTCGTTTTGAGTAGTATATATTTCAATTCTCTAAAATTACTGTAAAGGAAATAGCATAACTGTATTTCTAAACCAGAACCAAGTAGTTCTCAGGTAATAAAAACCGGCCATTTGGGAACAAATAAATCCTGAATAAAAAGTGAACAATTTTACCAGCAAGTGGAAATAAAAGTTCACAGTAAGTACAAATAAACTAAACGTTGAAGTTATGAAACGAATTGTAAAACAATAATAAAATACACATGAAGGGCTCTTCTGATGTTATAGAAATGAAAAATTAAAAAATACGCCACTGTAAGATAAGGTAGTAATAATAATAAAACTAAACAATAAAAATCCAGCAGGGTTTGCTGTTTACTGGACAGCATCCTCAACGGTATCCTGCTTATTAACCTACTTGTATGAGTTAAAGGAAGCTCTCCTTCTTACCTACAGTTTACCTTTTTTGTCATTATTATACAGGTTGAATTTCTTATTGCTAGGTAGTTTTTTGAGTCAATTGCACATGATGCATATTACTGTTAGTTGAGGTCATCTAACTGTTTTCTTTACAATTAAAGTATACTCCTCACAAACAATAACCTAATTGATTTTGATACCCTTGCAATTCTTTAACATTTTAACGTAAACAGATGTAACTATCTATTATCCTCATATATTAACGTTAATTTTTATATTTTTTATATATTTTATATTTTTATATTTCAATTAACTGCAACTTAAACCTTTATATTTATGAATTTCAATATCAATTTTTAGACGTTTTTATTATAATTGCCAACCGTGTTTTTGTCTAAATAAACCATTTATTTATTTTGTTGCTTGCTAAATTTTATTTATTCTTTTAGACAGAAAAATGTTTTCTTGCATGAATATACGAGTGACTTTCGTAATTTATTTTACTGCTGTTCCTTCGGAACGTTATGCAATTCCTTTGTTTTTCTAATAAGTAACGAACTTCAACCTGCGATACACCGAGTGTTTAGTAAATAATGAGTGCTCAACTTTTAGCATTTCTACCCGAGATTACTCGCTTTTTTAATATTTTAAATACTCCTACGCTCTTCTCGTCGTCCTGGGTGTATAGCAAACTATTTAACACCATTAAACATTGAATTACCAGGCAAGAAGACGACGTGGCGCCCTAGATCTTCCTTTCGTGTTTCTTTTATATGTAGCAAAGAAGATTGCAACAACGACAACCCTTACATCAGACTCACAATCCCCGACTAACAAACAAGCCAGCTGGGTAAACTACGCTTTGTTTATGCCATTGTGTTTGGCCATAAATTACCATCCATTGCAATCTAGTCAAGAAGCAGGCAACATTACCTTCATAATATCTTAAACTCATTGTAGGTGGAACAGCATCTCAGTATGAGACGCGTCGTGTATTTCAAAATCATTAATAGATAACATATATGTTTCACCTAATCCGTACGTAATTGAATTTAACACCGTATTTATTTATGACATGTTTATTATCCTCCTCGTTGTAGTATATGCATATTGAAGTTTACATTGCCGAATTCAATTAATATCATTTTGTTTAACCGTAATCATGATTGTTAATGTAAACAGTTCCGGTATAGTTATTCCGGTAAGTTAATATTTATTTTGTACATTTTCGTTTAATTAGAATTAATACTGCAAATAGTTGTTTTATTAATATTCAGAACGACATAAAATTTTCGAAGGTTTATTGCCTTGTTATTTACAAACACAATTCATCTAGGTTCAACCAGTGAATCTTGCGCCGTCGGAGTCCTCCAGATCGCTGAAACCTGCCATCGAATCTGACCTTCACGACAAATTCGTGAGCAAAAACAAACACAGTGATCGTAATCAATTAGACCGTAACGTCACAGTATGCGGTGTAATAAAGAATGGCGAAAGTGTAAAAAATCATTATTTCGATGTAAGCAGGCATGCGACTGCAACAGCTGCAAATTTGAATTAAGGAGCAGTATAGGACAAAGAATGAGTTTTCATCGCCACTTCAAAAAATAAACGATGAAATTCGGGAAATTGCCAATAATACATTTGTATAGTAAATAGAGCTCCTATTTCATGTCCAGTAAATGTCCATAGCGGATTATGAAATACTCGGATTAGAGACTGAATGTCGGGAAAACGTGTAGAAGTTGGAATTAAACAATTAAACATGTTTTTGTTCCTCAAACAGCTTAAATAGGGTAAAAAAATTACTTGATAGGTATGTAATGTAAAATACCTGACAAAAAAATGCACTCTAGGCCTACAAAGAAATTATGTATACATACATGGATATGCACATACATACAGTAGATTACTGGAAATACATTATGTACTGTAAGTGTCTTTTTAATTTGGAGTTAAGCAAGGTGATTGATTTAAGTCCAAGGGATTGTTTGTGTTAGTAGAAGCCATCTTAAACAAATCTCGAATATCAGTTTGTCTTGTAGCCTTACCTCTTCGTTTTTTTATGAAGCTATTTCGTATGATGTGGAATTTGATAATTTCAGCGTCATTGTATGAATGTCTTCGTCCAGAAAACTTGATAAATATAATTAAGGCACCAACTGCTTGATTCAAAATGATGCTGTTTGACTCGTTCACATCATCTTCTTCTGAGTCAATGTCCTTGGGGGCTGTTGGATTGATGACACCCTGTATCCTTGTCTGTCAGAATTTTCTGTGCCGGTTCATCAAAATCTGCTTCCACCGAATCTCTTATTTCATCTGGATTCAGTTGTGCTGGATTTCGAACGATAATTGACCTAAAGCATCATGTAGTTCATCAAGAATTGTATTGCTTTCAGTAATTTAGATATTTTCGTCCATTACTTCAGGCCAAAATTTACGCCACGATTTTTTCAAAGTTTCCTATTTTACCCCACCCTAAGCCAAAGCAGTAGCAAAGATAACGCCGTCACGGGAAAATTGTCCTTGAATATCTTTCACATCGCATTCCGATGCCAGTAAATTTTGTACAAAGTAGCGTCTGTAGTGTGACTTGAAATTCTGGATCAATCCTTCCTCCATAGGTTGAAACAAGGGTGTGACATTGGGAGGTAAACATGCTACTGAAATGTTACCAGACACTAATTCTTATTTATCTGGATGAGCTTTACAGTTGTTTATAAACAAAATAACCTTATTGTCTGGAGGCATTTCCAATTTTTTAAAAATGTTTTTAATAGTTAGCACGAAGTCTCTGAAGAACTAGTTTTTATACAACTTTTGATCCATTCATGCATTTGATTGTGCTCTATAACTCACAGGAAAAGTTTTCACGCCTTTTAAGGTCCTAGGATTCTTTGACTTTTCTATCACAAAAGGTTTTAGTTTGTGATCATCGGATGAATTGGAACACCGCAGTACTGCCAAATGATCTTTATTTTTCTTAAAACCTTTAACGCGCCTTCATCCGCACCAGACAGAGTAGAATTTGGTAGGCAACGCCACAAAAGGCCGGTCTCGTTGACATTATTTATTTGATAAGCTGTTAGTTCATTTTCAGGCACAAAGGACTTGAATTTAACTTTGAACTCTTCACCAAATACAACATCGACCGATTTCAGCTTGCCACAAATATCAAATTTTCTGATACCATGACGAATCCTAAAACTCCGCCTATGGCTTCAGAGAATTTGCAATCGGGAGTCAATATTCAAGTCTCATTTAAACTAGCTTTTTCAAGAACCATAGCGCCAGTTATGGATTTACTCTCTGATCTCTTTGCTGAAAACCAATTGTATAAAATTGAATGTAGTTGGTCTAACTTGGGTTTTTTAAAGTTTGCCTTTCAACGAGATTGTTTGAGTTTCCGATTCTTTCACAAACTGTTTCAACTTAGCTTTGGTTTTTTAATGTTGTAAATTGTAGACGACCCTACGCTACATTGTTTCATAATGGTGTGCTTACTTACGCCATTTTCAAGCTTCTTCGCGATTTCCAGATTTTCGGCCAAATTGAGAACAAGATGTTTTCTTTTTGAAGACACGACAATAACTTTAGGATCCATATCAGTCACTCTAAAACCACCCACCAGCTCTATAAAACACTGAAACCAACAAGTTAAGTTCGAAGTTGATACAAGCGACTAGCAGATTGAGCGTCATATTAAGCTTAATGACAGAAAGTAAAAACTGAATGTTAAACGTAAAAAAACCTCAATGGTGGCCAGCAATTACGGAATTCCCAACCTTTAAGATAATACTCGAAGTCGGTCGAAATAACAAATTAAACATAGGATGCCCAATTGTACTGTATTCTTTTGCAAATTCAAATAAAAGTCTTAAGTTTTATAACTATGATAATCTATAAAAATATAAAAGCTAATTTGAAACTAAAGGATCTGTCTTATACTTTAATTATATTTAGTTTAACAGCTGTTCATCAAATTTGGTACTTCTCAGTGTTTATATCATTCTGTTAATTTATTTCTTGAACAAAACGATTGCTGAAATAAATATCTTATACATTACATAATATTAGGTTTGTTTGATTTTATGTGATCGGGAAGAAAATTACTATTCATCATTTAAAAAGATATCTTAACAGTGTATTTAAGTCTGGTCTAAACGTAATCCGATATTCCAATAAACAACTGTTAAATACCCGAGGGAAGATACAAAAATTAAATTTAACACTTTCTAGGCGTGTTAAAAGAATCCGGCAAAGCATGACTTCATAATCCTAGTTTTTTAGGAGAATTAATTAGCTCCGTTACATTTACCCCCCAGTTCCATAATTATGTCTATATTTAGCACTGGAATCGCAATTTGTAGTACTGCCTAGAATCCAAGTTTCAGAGTTAGCACCCACTTGAGCTTCCAGTTAAAGCCAGGAGGGGCTAATGTAACACTAACCTCCCCGGTTCCATAGTCATTCAGGTGAGGATAGAAATGGGTAAATTAGGAATGATTGCTGTAATGTACATATGTGTTTTTTAAGAACAAAAATATTAGTAATTGTTGCACGTCATACAAAAATAGCACCGCTTGTTGGCACACAATTTATGAACGAATGTTTTATAAGCGGTGTTAACACTAGTAATGTTAAGGCACGACTCTTTCTTGCGCTATTAAAATGCGCATTGAAAATGCAGAATACACATAAATTTATACACAAGGTGGTTACTAGGAATCGAATTGAGTTATTTATAAGACATTAAATATTAATATGTTTTCTTTTTACAACGTAACTAAGAATAAATAGAATGAGTTTTATCATATTGTAAACTTAATTTAACTTTGATAACTAATAAATTGAAAGAAATGTTTATTATTGTCGAATATTAACAAGTTAGAGGTATACGGAAGAGTTTGGTAAGTGGGTGAGAGTATTCGCCCTTTGATGTTTGGACCGATGCAACTCGAACAACGTTGTTCTTTCCAGGGAATAATTTAGTAACGCGACCAATAGGCCAAGTTAAAGGTGGTGTGTGGGGTTCGAGAACTAAAACCAAATTATTTATGTTCAGGTTTGGAACGGAAGTATTCCACTTGGAGCGACGTTGCAACGTGGATAAATAGGTCCGCGATCATGATCGCCAAAATCGTTGAGTAAGCGCTTGGATTAGCTGGAAATGTTTTAACTGATTGTCTGGGGTAAGCACAAGATCGGGCTCAAGCAACGAATTGAGTGATCGACCAATGAGAAAATGAGATGGGCTGAGGTATTGTACGTCATTAGGGTCAGACGAATGTTGCGCAAGTGGGCGTGAATTGAGTATCGCTTCGATGTGGTCAGTAACTGTTAAAAATTGAACAAGAGTGGGAACATATGCTCCAAGTATTTGTTTCAAATGGAACTTGGCACTCTTGACAGCACCTTCCCGCAGCCCACCTTGATGAGGGCTTGCAGGAGGCAGGAAATGAAATGTGATTCCTTTTGGATTAGCAAACGATTCTAGAGAACCTTGGGTCTCTTTATCTTCATAAAATGCAGTTATGAGTCTTCTGAGTTCTCGACTGGCACCTACAAAATTGGTACCGCAAACTGAATATAAGTGAGCAACAAAACGATGTAAGGTTTCGATAAAGGGAGCCGTTGACAAGTTCTCGACAATTTTCGAATGGACTGCCTTTGTAGTAAAGCACACAAAAACACATAAATAAAATTTCACAACTTTGGTGTTTTTCAAACGAAATAATTTAATTGGGAATGGGCCAGCGAAGTCCATTCCAGTATGGAAAAAGGGTGGCGAGGGTATTACACGTGAACTAGGTAAGTCACCCATGGTTGGGATGGCATTTGAAGGTTTAGCACGAAAACAATGCATAAATTTCAGGACACGTGGGCGGGCAACAAGACGGCAAGCGAGTATCATAAAATTCTTGTGACACGATGTACTGCAAAAGTAACGGTCCACAATGTGCATTGGTGATGTGATAGTAATCAGCCATATAAACTACTAGGTGGTGTGAGCGAGGTAACAAAATTGGGTGCTTGGATTGGAACGGTAAATCAGATTGGTTTAATCGGTCTCCAACCCGAATAACACCATCAACAAGAAATGGACTAGGTTGCTGTATGTGTCTCGAACACGGCTTTGAAGCATTAACGTTTCTTAGTTCGTCTTTGAATAACAACGATTGTATGTATTTGCAAAGCGCGAGTTCAGCACGTTGGTGTGTTTGCAAGATTGACAAACATCTATGGGAAGGTAGCCAATTGCGAAATAGGCGATAAATTATTCTCGCTGCTCGATTTCATGATGAAACATGGTGAAACAAATCGACAAATTGAAGCGCGGTCTAAACTAGAGAGATCATAGTTTTGAGTTCAAGGTTAATCGGAACAATACCGAATGAAGAAATTGGCTTGGGCCAATACTCAGGCCCACACGACAACCAAGTAGGACCGTTATACCAGTCAGTACTATGGACCTTGGATAGATGCAAGGTGACATGTCACGAGATGGCAAGTCTGCTATGTTTTGGTGGGTAGGTAGGTAGTGCAACCATGTAGGTAGAGTATACTCTTGAATTAATGACACGCGATTTGAAACAAATCCAGGTGAACGCAATTGTCGTGTCCGACCAAAGATAAATTGATTGGATGGGTAATTCAGTCAAAAGAACGCCTGAGCAGCTTTCAATTACTTGAGCAAGCAACAATGCACTCGACAACTTAAGTTTAGGTATTGAAAGTGTCTTTAGCGGACATACACAAGTTTTGCACAATAGTAAAATTGAAGAAATTGATTGATGAATAGACGAACGCAAATAAACGATTGCCGCGAAGCCCTTTTGGGAGGCGTCGCAAAATCCATGCAATTGATAGGTAGCTGCTGGGAGAGTACACAACCGAGGAATGGAAAGATTACAAGAGTGCTTAAAGGATTTCAAGAATGACCACAAGCTCAGAATGGACTCAGACGAGATGGTTTCATCCCAATCTGACGACAAAAGCCATAACTGTTGCATAAAGCATTTTGCCTTCACAACAATAGGGGCTGACCAACCGCAAGGGTCGTAAATTTGAGCAATAAAGGACAAAAGTTTGCGTTTCGTTAAAAGAGTTGATAATAAATTATAAGAAGAAGAGAATTGTAGACAAAAATCGTCATGAGTAGGGTTCCAGATATGTCCTAGAATTGAAACGTCTGGGAAATGTGAATTCCGCAATTTTAACAATTCTTGGTGTTCAAGAGGAACGTCTTTGTGGAGACTTGGTGAGTTGCTACACCACTTACGTAGCTCAAAACAACCAAGAGATAATAACTTACAAAGTTCGCGCTTATGCAGAAGTGCATCATCAACAGACGATGAACCTGTGATAATATCGTCGACGAAAATAAATATTGTTCTTAAGAATGTGAGAAGCAGGGGGAATCGGTTACCTTCATCGATTAGCAGTTGCTGGAGAGTTTTGAGCGCTAAGTAAGGCGCTGAAGCGACACCATATGTGACCGTGGTCAAGACAAATGTTTGTAGTAGCTGATGTGGCGATTTGTGCCATAAGATGCATTGGTATTGGTGATCCTGGGAATTAATGTAAACATAAAGAAACAAATGGATATTGGCGAAAGCGAAGTATGACGTCTGATATTAAAGGTTGAAGTTTGGGTCCAGAGCACAACAAATTGCTTGATGATACGTCGGATGCGGAGTTCGCACTATCGTTGAAAACGACACGTATCTTAGATGTGTCTCCATGAGTTTTAAAGGTTCCGTGGTAAGGAATGAAATATTTTGGTGCGACATCTATCGGTAAAGGTTTCATGTGGCCTAACTGAAGGTATTCCTTCATAAAATTGATATACTTCAGTTTAGACATGGGGTTTACTGCAAATTTGCGTTCGAGTGACAAGGAAAAATTGTGAGCAAAAGTGTATGAGTTGGCCAGCTGCAGAGGACAATTTGGTTTAAATGGCAAGCGAACAATGTAACGACCAAATTTGTTACGAGTTGTGGTTTGTGAATAAAAGGTTTCGCAAAATTCACCTTCCTCAGACAATGACGTAGTTGCGAAGGAAGAGGGCCCTTCTTGTTCCCAAAAATTTTCTAATTGAAGCGACAAGTTTTTTTCAACGGATACGTTGAGTGAAGCAAACGAACTAGTCTCAGTAATTAAATTTGAGACATAATTAGCTGTGGGTGCAATGACAACATAACCAAAATCTGTATACATAATGTAAGGCTAATGGGCTTTTGGACGATGTGCCATGCCTTTTATGATTGCTGCCGACAAGGCAGCACCAAGCAAAACATCAACTGGTGATTGAGTATCAAATGTAGGGTCAGTAAAAGTAATAAACGATCGTTCATTTTTTACAGACGGCTAGAGCGTTAGATGAGGAAGATCTGAAGTGATCCTATTCAAAATGGCAAATGGATGCGCCGTTGCGACACGTGCACCACTTGGCGATTCAAGGTTTAGGTGACAAACACCATTTGTATGTGCAGGAGTTTGGGCAATACCAGCAATCGAGATAGCAACTTGGTTGCATTTGTAATGAAGAGATTGGATGCAGCGTTCAGAGGCAAATGACACATGGCTTCCTGTGCCGATAATTGCTCTAGCAACAACATATTGTGTTTTAGACGCTTTTAAGCAAACAATTGCGGTAGGAATTAGCACAGAGGAATTATTTAGAGGGTTGGCCAGCAATGAGCTACTGTTTGACTCAACATAAGAGGTTTGAGCAAATTTTGATGTCATGGGTTGATCGACATAATTTTCGTGGTCTTCGCGAGATGAAGATCTTTGACCAAGGTGTGATTGCGGGTAATCAGTAGAATTTTGCGCGTAAGTCCATTTTAATTGTGGTTTCACCGATCATTTGGGTCAATGGACTCTTTGGGTAGTCGAGACGATGGAGAAACATCAGAACGACACGAATTTTGGCGATTTTCGGAGTGCAACAGTGAATAATGTTTCTTTTGACAAACTGGGCAAGTAAATTTTGATTGGCAAGTAGCGAGAAAATGTGTGCCTAAACAATTTACACACAGTTGTGCTTTCTTCACCAGTCCATAGCGTTGATTTGAATTTTTATTCAAGAGTAACGCGCAAGATGAATGCTTGTGGGAAGTTTTGTGGCATAATGCAAAATTTGGGGAACTGGTAGTTAGTAAGGAAGAATGAAACAACGAGCGAGATGACCGTGAAGATTTGGCTTCACTTGTATATGATTTTGTTTTCGCTGTAAATGGTTTAGATAGTTTCCACGTTTTCAGCTACAATTGCTTCATGCTTTGTGAACTCCAATATTGATTCCAAAGTGGGGAACGATGATGTAGTGGCAATGTGGGTTTCAAACCTAGAGGCTAATGCTTTGACAAAGCGTGATAAGACGATGATAGCAAAAATTGACTTGCAAATGTCAGTATCTGGAATTGATTCTAGTTCGCTAATATGTACGTTGTACATATCCAAAAATTTACAAATAGACGCGACAGAATTGCTCTCGAGATGAGGAAGATTGAGAAGCCTTTGGCGATGGAAGGCAACCTCTCTTTTGGGGTTAGAATATCTATTCTTCAATAAATTCAAGGCAACCTGATAGTTGGTCTTAAGAGAAGATTATTAAGGATTTGTAAAATTTGGTAACAAATATTGGAACTGTTGTAGTTCAGTCAGGTTCGATTTATTGCCCACGATGGGCTCAAATTTTGCAATAAAAGAACTCCAAGGATGGAAGGTTCCATCGAACTTTGCAATGTGCAGTTTTGGAAGAATAATGTTAGTTTTTGTTTGATATTGGGAAGAAACGACAGGTTTATTTTCAACGATTATGTTCAACGAAGATTGAGATTGAGCCCCAATTTTGGTGCACAATTTCAAAATAGAGTGTTTTGATCAAATGAGTTGATGAGATGAGACAGTCCTCTGTAAGACCAAGTGGGAGGTTATTTATATTCTCGTAAACTTCGGCTTTTCTGCGAAAGCTTTCATATTCATCTTCAAGATGAGCCTTTAAAAGTGTTACATTACATGAACCAGGAATAGATTCAATTTCAACAAAGAGTTCTTGAAATTGTTTTATCAAACGTGTAAAGAGTACAAAACTAACTTTAGGTGCCATTTCTAAAAATTAATTAACTTTCTTTTAAGTTTCAAGTATAATTTTGACTTTACCTGTATATAGGCTTGACAAACAAATTCAATTTAGTAAATAGAGCAATTTTCAAAACACATACGTATGTAATATTTTAACCATATGAAATTAACATAACAAAATATTTGTTTTTAACTCAATTTCATTTAATTTGAAAATATTTTGTGAAGGAATTGTTTACAACTATAATATGGATTTTAATAAATTTACTCGAACAGGATTCAATTATTCTTGCCCTTTTGAAAACAAACTTGATGTTTAAAGCACAAAATACTTTCAAGGATATTTGCTTGTTTATGAATTCGACCACGTTTTATAGTCAACAGATGTGATAAAACGCAGGTTTTGAAGCGATAAGCGGGCACAACTACAAGAATGTTAACAAGGCGTTTTTGTTCTTTGAATGTACCTAAGTGAATGTAGATAATTGGCGTAGGAATAAGAAATATTTAGCACGATATAATAATAATTGAATTGTTAATAGTTTAACAATTTAAGCAATGCGGATCGAAGGACCAAAAATATGTTCACGCCGTTGTAAATTTTAAATCTTATTAAACTTTACAAATAGCGGGATAACATTAAATTTTCTACAAAACAAATCTTGAGATGCTAATGCCTCTTTGATATTAGTGAACATTAAAAGATGTATATCCGTAGGCTAGATTTCTTAATATTTGATTTGATTTGATTATTAATTAAAATGTTAACTCAACCTATACGATGTCTTCAAGACTTCTCCCGCAGATGCAGCAACGCTGTGGTGTAAAAGACCGTTTTTTAGGTGAGGATAGAAATGAATAAATTAGGAATGGTTGCTGTAATGTATGTGTTTTTTAAGAACAAAATCTATTGGTAATTGTTGCACGTAATGCAAAAATATCACCGCTTGTGGGCACACAATTTATGAACGAACGTTTTATAAACGGTGTTAACACT
>JAHWXV010294273.1:0-14322 GCA_024586415.1 Phrixothrix hirtus | reverse complement strand
TATATATATATATATATATATATATATATATATATATATATATACTGGCCAAATATCTGCCTTTGTACTTGCAATATTTCAAACAGGGGATGGACAATTTATTTCATTCACACTATAAGCACTCATATGTACCTAACATGTTTGTAGTTTGCCATATCTGCAGGATACGTCAACAAGACGCTAGTATCTAAAATCAAAGAGATTGTCGATCTATTAACAAGCGCCTTTGGGGAATAAAGTTTAATCATATTTTACCTTAACAGATTCTGTTACATTTGTCTGAACAATTCTGATGGACAGTCAAAATATTTAAAAATACGTACTCTTGATTCTTACAATTCGACCAAGGTTTTAAATTCAACCACTTAATGTGCGCAGAGGTTCAGAGTTTCTTGGTAATTAACGAAGTTTGAAAATTCCATGGTATATGCTTAAGTAGTTTCGACAAATTTGGGTAATGCATTTGCTCGCTTACAACTGCTGCTGGCATTAATTTTTAGCTTCTGGAATATGTCAGGTATTTGAAGTTATTGCCTGAATTTGAGCTTTTGGTGAAAGGCAATTTGTGACTAAATTGTGTCAATTTACAGTTTTCTTCACATGGGCGTAATAACTAAGGGATGACGCGCTGTCATCTAATTTCTAAAACTGAACATATATTGAAGTTAGTTACCTGTGGCTGCAATTTTCTATTATTTTGTGTCTTGCTACAGCTAATTGTGCATCCACAACCTGCGCAAATGTTAATTAGGGTCCCCTAATTTCATTTTGCCGCCTCACGACAGATTAAGCAGTTTATTAGGTTAATATTTAAGTTAGTTCATAATACAGTTTGTCGCTTATATAACATTTGTTTAGATTTATAAAATTGAAACGAAATAATGAATTGCAAAGCTCGTATTATAATTTACTCCAATAGCGTTTCGCTGCTTTTAATTACTTTTTATTCTCTTTAATAACGGTTGTAGAACGATACGAAAAGCACGTAATTGTTTTACACCAAATAGCAGTATTATATAAACTTACATTTTTAAATATACAATTAAATATTTTTCTTTTGAATCTCCATCTAGGTATTTTTTAATTGAAATTTTATTTTTTATTTTAATCTATAAATTCTTAAACCGATACTACATTTATTACGTTTCCTATATCTCTGTATTAATACTTGATTGGAAGTAGATTAAATACACCAGTTCATCCTTACCTTTATAAATTTTTACTAACGGTCTTGGAATCAATGAAACTTAGAAGAACCACTACGACCTCCCTAGCCCATTCTCGCTACTGTTTCACATCAATATAGAATGTTTTTTTTTAAAAGTAATATACCGGAATAACTATTAAAAGGAAATCTCTTTTAAAGCTTTGTTTTGTATATTCTATTGATTTTAGATTTTAAATGAACACGACAAAGGTTTTTTATCATAAATGCAAAGCACTACGTAAATATTTTGCATCACAATAAAACACGATCAAATTTTATAGAGAAGCATCCTAAAAAGAGCCGATTATCAGATGCGAAAATTTCTGTTCTGCTAACATTTATAAATATTCATTTATACTGCTAAACCTAAATTACATTTTATTTTTAAAAAGCTCCTAATATAGTTCTAGAATTCAGCAATGTAAAACATGAAAAATTAATTAATTTTATTGTTGATGAACGAACGAATGAAATTCTTATAAAGGAACTGAACTGTTAAATTAACAATTAATTAGAAATATTCCTGCTAATGGTTGAAACAGTTCCATTTTACGCTAAACGCACACTGATCTTTCATCTTCTATTAATGTCTATTACATGTATGCAGCATGACGATAACTGAAAATAAAATTATGTCGAATTATATAATTTTAAATTATCCTATACCTTTCAACTAAAAGGTTTCTTAGTTCAAAGCGTGATATAAAAAATTTTGTAAATTTATAAATTCATTATATTTCATGACAAAAGATATAAAATGCTATTTACAAACTAAGTGGAGTAATCCTTAAGTTCCATTTTTCTCTTAAAAAGGTAAATGTACCTAACTTTAAGTTATCTCGGTCTGTACAGCTCGTCGGATGTTACTTGTAGCGTAAAGCGCAGGATAATTTTTCGAAAGCTTACATTTACAGGCGTAAATCCGGTAATTTACAACCACTTTTACCGTTTCAGGTTCACGTCTTTCTTTTTCAACTATCATTAAATGTCTACCACTTTATATATAAAATGTGTACTGCTGTGTACGGAATAAATTCGTTTTGTGCCTGTATCTACAACATTAAATTTCATTACTTTCTATCGACGAAGGTTTTTAAAAATGTATTCGAGCATGAATAATTTTTGAATATGTTCTGCTGTGTGACATAATTGTACAGTGTCGGTTTTTGTGACCAGAATGGTATAAGTGGTTTTATTATAGAGGATATTCCAAACTATCTATTATGCAACATAAAGACTTTCTGTTTCTTTTGCATATATGATGGCCTTCAATAAGTAAAACCATTAAAACCAGATATAAACTATGTTAAATAAGTTAACTATATACAATAATTTAGATACGTACTTTGTACCAATATCAATTATTCTTAATTTGTAGAATAAAAATGTTATTGGCGTAGATTGAAGTTTGACGACCAACACTGGGCTTAAAAATTATATGATTCGGTTGTTTTCAGTCGTTGGAAATATGTTATTACAACTTTAATTAATTTAACCAACATAAGAGAATATACTAATTAAGGGAAAATATACTACCTATATTTCTCAGAAATTGTTAAGGTGAGAATTCACATAATTAGAAATTAGTAAGTATGGGTAAATTACCGACACAGACGAACAGAAACAATCTCATTGTCATTTAGAAGGCCAGATTTACATTATACAATAAAGAAATCACAAAAGATATGCAAATGTGCAACTCTTAACACATTCTAAATAAACTAAACTAAACATCTACTAAAAATAAATAAATGTGATTGATTAACCAAATCGATGGAAGAAGTCGTGGTAATTCGGGAAAACTACAAAGGAACCAACACCGCTAAATTTATCTTCTCCTTGCTGTGCCATTATTGAGTACCCGGTTAAAGTGATAAATTTCCAAGGCACGCTTTTGGTAAAAACAACAACAAAGTAAATGCTAAGGTCCTTTGGTAGGCAAGAAAATTTGACTTCCAATCGTACCGTGCAGAGACATACTTCTGCACGAGGCATGCTCCTATTAAATCAACAGATTCCAATCAATCAATAACTGGTCAAAAGTTTCAACATTTCAATGTAAATAACTTTGAATTAACATTTCTCACGTAAGTGAATTTCTAGGTAATTAATTTCCACAACAAGAAAATTACGGTTGCTATCTCAAACTTAATATCTTTGACTTGAGAAGGCTGATCTAACAACAGCCTAAAATAAAATAGGGTTTCTCGTCGCACATGTTTATTAGATAATTATTATAGCATTAGAAGTTAATTTTATTTGTATTATAAGTTATACGTATATGTTTACAGATAATTTTACTGTATTCAAAGAAACTGTTTATTGCTTATATAGTTTTACCTAATTTTTGGTTTGATCCACAATAATAGAAGCATAACGAGTACTAAGGATACTGTCAATGCAAACAAATAAAGCTTGAAGTCATTGTTTCTCTCATTGAAGAATAGGTAATACTTCTAAAATAGTGATAAAAAATTTTGATCGTCCGATAACCTAAGTTCTACGCTTACCTCGCCTAGAGGATATTTAGCAATTAAATAAATATATTCGAAGCACTGTGCTAGATGCACAAATAAAATACACTCATCAATAGTAAAACAAATATTTAATTTAAATGCTTTCCTTTACGCTACTTATCACAAAATAACATTACAATCAAGGAAAATCAAACTAAAACATCAGAAACACCCTATAATAGTTCCCAATAACAAATTATATTTCATTACTAAACATGCCATTAATATAAATATTAAAAAATATAAGCTCTCGTAATGATTTACCTCTAATTTAATTAGACACTGTAGGCCGAAGCGTAGAGTTTTCCCCCGCAATTATGCAGTATTTCCCATTTTCGACGGCCACCATTAGGATTTCTGAGACCTTAATAGATAGAATATCAGTTAAATGAGAAAACAGTTGCCTAACTCCAGAAGCATTTTAAATTTGTGAAAAAATTCATGGATTGTTAGATAGAAACAAAAGTCTAAAAAATCGCAATTTCTTTGAAGTCGATTATTTCGGAAACAGTTGAAAATATAAGAATATGCTAAAGGAAAAAGTTTTAGATATTTTCATGGTAAATAATAAAATGTTACGTATATGATTTTCAATTATTTTATTCGTGAGAAATGGCAAAAGCGTTTGTTTTTTAAATGAAACGCTTAGTTAATTTTGAACTCGTTTGAAAGATATTCTTTTTCTTGTTACAATGATATAAATAAAGGTAAACTTATTTTTAAAATTAACAGAGATATTTACAAAAAAAACGCTTATTATTTTGAATTCTAGATTGCTAAGGAAAAAAAATTGATGGTGAAATTTGAATTCACATCTCAATCCGGTATCATACAGTAAGTATTGAAGACACTTTAAAAATTTGTTATAGCACAATAAAAATAGAACCAACACGATATTAAAAATTGAACAGCATTAGCATAACGAACCAAACATAATTTTAACAACGTAACGGTATTTGAAAATATTTACTAAAATATACAAAACAAATCTAATTTATTCAATGAACCTAAACCAAAATAACATAGTAGGGTACATAATTTATAATAAATGTTCAAACTGATTTCCCTCTAATTCGTTACATCTTCTAAATCGTTTCACGTTCTCTGACAATTCTTTAAATTTCGAGTAGTAACTGAATTAAATACTTTTGTTCTTAACTCATCAACATTATCACAGGTGTTGCTATAAACAACATTCTTAACGTGTCCCCAAATAAAAAAGATAATCGGCGTCATGTTCGGCGACTTTAGTGGCCAACGTATAGGTGCGCTTGTGGCAATACATTTGTCACCACATTTATCCCATAAAAAATTTAGCACTTCTCGAAAATTATGAGGTGGAGCATTATCTTGCTGCCAAATAATATTTTACCTTGTTTTCAGTGGTACACCTTCCATAATTTCGAATACTTCATTTTATAACAAATTTAAGTAGTTGTTTCCGCTGAGCGTGTAATTATACAAAATTTGTCATATTAAGCGGTCTCCTAAAACTCCACGGCAAACACTAAATTCAAATTTTCTATTGAAATTTGGATTGCCTTAATATATGGGGATTGTGAGTCTGCCAATCATGATAATTGTGCCGATTGTAGATTCCATTATTGGTAAATCTGGTTTTATCCATCCAAAGTATTTTCATGATCTACAGTAGAACGAATTAATGTAGTCAAAACACACAACTCTCATTAAACTGAAAATCAGTTTATACATAATAATTCAACGCAGATTTAGCAATATACGTACTGGTAAAAACGTTTTAGTGTGTAGAATGAATTTATTTAGTGGTTCTGTTTGTTTAAACGACTTTTTAAGGATAATGGTTTATCTTACCTATGTTCTGCTAAAGCATTCAGAAACCATTTACAAAACTGTCGTTGTCTTGCGCTATCTCCATTACGGAGGCCCTGTACGATTGTGGGTTTATATGGATGGTACTTACATTGTTTTAAAATGCGAAGTACCGTGGTTTCAGAAACATTACAGTCATTTGCTATTTTACGCGCAGAGGTAGTCAGCTCAACAATTATGCCAGATAACATATTAACTAAATATTGTTTATTATTCTTTAGATAAAAATATCGCCTTCTAACAAATGCTCCAGTTTCTCTTAAATTTTGTTCTAATTTGGAAAGAATGTTAGGGTGGGGTTAACAACATTCCGGATAAAGACGAAAATATTCTTTACAAGCTAACACCGCATTTCGGTAGCAGTGTATGTAAATAACGAACATATCGGATTTCTCAGAAAAGGAAAATTCCATAATCAAAAGTTATAATATTACAGAAGAAACCATAATTAAACTGTGGAGACATACAAGATTATATCGATGATCAACTACTGGCATTAAATTGTTTTGTTCCAAATAACGACGGCATCGTCAATTGTTTTTACCTTATAAATCTAGAATTAAAAATTGTAAGCGCTTTTGCAAATAAACTATGCGTTTAGTTTAAAAAAAGCTTACGTTTGTGGCGTATCTCAAGACCAAAACAGTTGAACATCATATACGTAAATTTTCATATTTTACATGAAAATATCTAAAACTTTTTCCAATATTTTCACCGTTACCGAAATAATCTACTTCAAAGAAATTACAATTTTTTAGATTTTTGCTTCTATCTAGCAACCCATAAATTTTTTTACAAAATTGGGAACCTCATTGTAATGTACTCGGAATTAGGCAACTTTTTTCTCATTTAACCGATGTTCTATCTATTAAGGTCTCCAAGATCCCAACGGTGGCCATTTAAAATTGGACACAGTTGTAATTTGTATGTTTATTGGAACTTATAGTAGTAAAAATAAAATTTTTCACTTAATTTTTGCATGCACTAGGCATCTTGAAACCTTATTTAAAATAAAGTACAAATTTTAGGTTGAAGAAGCGATTAATCTGTAAAGCAGGTAGTAAATAGCTCTGGTCCAGATATTTTTGTTGTCTTGTATTTATTAATTTAAAGTTTGACTTCGTGTAATTAAATAGTTAAAACTATTATTAGTTATGGTTGGTAAAATACAGACAATGATGCATAAGTAGTTAGAATTGGCGGCATTTAATTGTAGTACCACCACCGCAAATTTTTAATTTGATATATCCGAAATTCTGTGCTAGTTTTGTGTTGTTTTGTGCCGTAAGAAAACAGTTTTGTGTTAGACATATTAAAGAGTTACAGCGATTTTAAGAGTGACACTACACATAAATGCCTCTGTACCACTTTCCAGAAAAAATAAATAAACCACAACAATAGGTAGAGGAAGCTTTGTGCTGTTTTGTGCAATCACAGAAAACTTTTGTGCTACGCAGGAAATGCCAAAAATCAGAGGACAAAGTTATACTATCCTCTGTACCACTTCTTAGGATTTAAAAAATTAAAGTGCCATCTTATACAGGGAGTTTTGTGCTATTTCGTTCAACCAAAAATAATGTTGTGCTACGCAGGAAATGCTCAAAATCATAGGGCCAAAGTTCTAGGAACCTTTGTACCACTTTCCGGCAAAAATAAATAAACTACAACAATAGGTAGAAGGAGTTTTGGGTTGTCTTGTGCAATCAAAAAAAATTTGTGCTACGCAGGAAATGTCCAAAATCAGAGATCAAAATTCTGCCACCCTCTGTACCACCTCATAGGATGTAAAAAATGAAGGTGTTATCTTAGAGAGAGAGTTTTTTGCTGTTTTGTATAATCAAAACAATTTTGTGCTGCCAGGGAAATCCCCAAAATTAGAGGACAAAGTTCTACTTTCCTCTTTACCATTTCTTAGGGTCTAAAAAAGGAAAGTGTCATCTCATAGAGGGAGTCTAGTGCTGTTTTGTGCAACAAGAATAAAGTTTTGTGCTAGTCATATTAAAGAGTTATAGCGATTTCAAAGGTGATACTACAAGTAAATGCCTCTGTACCACTTTTCTGAAACAGAAATAAAGCACAGCAATAAGTAGAGGTTGTTTTGTGATGTTTTGTGAAATCAAAAAAAATTTGTGCTACACAGAAAATCCCCAAAATGACAGGTCACAGTTTTACCAACCTTTGTACCGCTTCTTAGGGTCTAAAGAATGAAAGTGTCGTTTTATAAAGAAAGTTCTGTTTAATTTAGTGCTAGTAATATTAACAAGATGAATATTTCAAAAATTGAAAATGTTTGTTCGGTAGTACTCTTCGAAATCCTAAATTGATATTTTAAAGTCTCGGTTATAAATTTGATGGCTAAATCGAAATGGATTTTTTAACTAAGTCGGATATCAAAAATTCAAACTTGTGTAGGTCCTGCTAAAACAGTGCACTATAAAATTAGTACATTTTTATTGAAAATTCCCTTACAAATAAGTGAATTACTTATCTCTAAAGGTATTTATATACTTATATTGTAGCTGACAATAAGTAAGTGAATCTTTTAATTGATGCAGTTCTACAAAGAAGAAATAGAGCGGTACTTCAGCTTCCTCATATGAAACTGTATAACATAATATGTTGCCGTATCCCACCTTTATAGCGTTCGTTTAGAAGCATAATACTGCAATTTTTACCGATCCCCCTACTAAAACTCCATAACTCATTCTCATATAATATTGGTGCGAAAAGAAGTTCAAAAGTGACGGTTATGGTATTTGTAATTTATTTGGTTTGGTTCCATTTGTGTTGTGGTTAGGTATCTATAAAATAATTTGAATGCTAAAAAATTAAAAATTTATTATAGTTATTGTCATCCCCATCTTCTGAAAACGTAGATGGAATATTAATTAAGTGGGATTTCATCAAATTAGTAATGTCTAATTTGTGGTTTCAAAAGCAAGTTCACTAGGTTAACAGTAGCTACATCTTAGTGTGTACAACAAAAAACCGTTTATAAACAACGTGTATAATAGAATAGTTTTCGAAATAATCGCAATTACAGTTTTTAGCCCGTACCCGCTTTTAACTTTGTTCGCTAGAAGAAACGTGATGAAAAACCACTCTGTTTGTTTACAAAACTGCATAGTACAGCTGCTACTTAATCGAGTTCGTGGCAGTTGGATGTTTTAATAAACAGTAGTATAACGAATTTTTTTAAATCGTTTAGTGTGTTTTTTTCTATAAAACTTTTATTAATCATGAATTAGTGTAAAAAGTTGTTTGCTGAATTTCTCAAATTTACATAAGTTCTACTTTTAGTAGGTATGTATAAAATTAAAGCCTGTTGCATCCACGTTAGTTCGTATAAAATATATTTATGACTGCATTCAAATTACATCAAACTTGTATGAAACTTATGCCGACTTACAGTCGGTCATTCACTGATTGTTCGATGCAGTAGATCAAGTTAAAAGCAGGTGCGGACTAAAAACTTTATTTGCAATTATTTCGAAAACTAGACACGTGGATTATAAACGTTTCCTATTGTGCATATTAAGATATATCTACTGTTAACGTAATAAACTTACTTTTAAGACCTCAAAGTAGACATTGTTAATTTGATGGAATGCTACCTAATTAATAGTCCATCTTCGTTTGCAGAAGATGTGGATGACAATAATTATAACAAATCTTTAATTTTTTAGCATTAATATTATTTCAGAGCTATTTAACCACAACACAAATGGAATCAAACCAAATAAATTACAAATACCATAACCGTCACTTTTGAACTTCTTTTCACGCCAACGTTACATTAAACGAGCTATGGAGTTTTAGCAATGGGGTTGGTAAAAGATTGCAGTATTTCGCTTCTAGACGAACTCTATAAAGTTGGAATACAGCAACATACTGTGTTATGCAGTTTCGTGTGAAGAAGCTGAAGGACCGCTCCATTTCTTCTTTGCATTACTGCATCAATTAAAAGATTTACTCACTTACCATCTGCAACAATATAAGTGCATAGAACCTTTAGAGATAAGTAATTGACTCATTTGCAAGGGAATTGATTTTTTGTCATTATAAAGGTACCTATTTTATAGTGCACTATTCTTGAAGCGGTTGAGATAATCTTCGTGGCTTAAGCCTGAGTTTTTGATATCCGACTTGGTTAAAAAATCTATTTCGATTTAACCATCAAATTTGTAACCGAGATTTGAAAATAACAAATTACGATTTCGGAGAATACTACCTAACAAAACTTTTCCAATTTGGAAATATCCATAACTCATTGTTATGACTAGCACTAAATTAAACAAAACTTTCTGTATAAAATGATACTTTCATTTTTTAGACCGTAAAAATGGTACAAAGGTTGGTAGAACTGCGACCTCTGCGTAGCACAAAATTTGTTTTGATTGCACAAAGCAGCATAAAACTCCCTCTATAGATGACATCTTCATTTTTTAAATCCTAAAAAGTGGCACAGAGGATGGTAGAACTGGCCTTTGACTATACTGGAATGATCTTCAAAGAGCAAAATCTCAAACGAAGACTGTTCCTAGAAACGGTGGTCATAAAGCTCACAAAATGCTGTATAAATAACAAACTTGGTAGCAATCTTATTAGCAACATCTACCATAATTTAATTAAACATGTAAGATTAAAATCAATACAACTACATATACAACAGTGACACATGTATAGCCTACGCTCCAGGTGTTATATTTCCTAAATTTCAAAAGATATATAAAAATCGATATTGAAATATTGTATGCCTGTCTAGCTTTGGTGAATTATCTCAAAATCAAGTTTTAAAATAACTTTCTTCTAATAATGTGCTGTACTATGTCTAATTTAATCATAACTCACACCTATAGCTATTTGGTCGTAATAGCACTTTAAAATATTTATTCACTGCGATAAAAGTTTGTATGTATTTTATATATTTAACTATATGGTATTTGTGCCTATTTTAACAGAAAATTATATAATTTTATACATTATACATTAACTACATTTCATTAACTTCAATAATATAAACGGATGCTATGTAACTAGTAAATTTGCACATGCAAAATTTGTTCTTTCAATTAAAGCTTCCTTGATTTGTGATAACAACAACAAATCCAAATCTGACCCTTCGAGATCAGTAAAAATTTCCATCACATATCACCCTGATCAAAATAGATAGTGGTAACTGTACCACATTTACCTATATAAATGACTACTTTATAACTGGTGAAAAGTTTATGGAAGGTTGAAAACGATCAAAGGGAATTCTACCAACTTCGCGCAAATCAAACTAAAGAAAATTCTAAACAATTGCAGTGGAGCAAATGAGAACCTAAAAACCCTAGTTCTACACTCCATTAATATAAAATAGCTTTCGTTCTACAAGATTATTTAAAATAAAAATAATTAAAAATTCTCATTGGTCTACCACTAAGGTAAAAAACAAAAACCACGCAAACAAAAAAATCACAAATAAAACATGTACACTACGAATTAATGATGTATATAAAATCAATAAAACCAAATTACAATAATCAATAAAAGCGCTCATGTTATAATTAAACAGAAAGGATTTGTTAACATGATCCATTTTGCTTCAAGGCTATAATATTGTATTAAACCATATTACACTTTCCTACTATAATAACAATAGAATCCATATAAGAGAAAAGCCTTGATAATGTTCTCATTGTATTACCAATTACAAGAACGAAAACTTTCGGATTAATTATGGTATCAATAAAAATTAATTAAGAGTATTCCGTTCGCTATTTATTACTACCAATAATAACATAAAAAATATTCCATTTTTGGGGAAGACTTAACTAAAAACAGTTAAAAAACCTGAAAAAATTAATTAACAATAGCTCATCCATCCCACCAATTTACTTTCTTCAGAAAACTCAGTAGGATTATTAATTGTGACTTTAAAGATATTTTAATTACAATTTAGACTAATAGTATCGGATATAACCCCAGTTACAAACAAAAAAGCTGTCTCATGGAATAGCAAATCTATAAATATCTCTTACGAACCCACTTTCACCTTAAAATATTTATACGTTCTAATCAACTCCATAACGAAATATTCCAGTATCCCTTGTATTAAAGAATTCTATACTAATACACCCAAATTACGCCATACTAGTATCCTTGAATAGAATGTTGCAACGTTTTGTTTTCAACATTGTTACGTTTTATTTTGTACGTGAATTAGTTTTTGAAATTTGGTGTTAATATTCCTAACAAGAAATTGCCATTAGATTAATTTTTAATAAAGAATTTACAATACACCGCGAAATTCTATTATTTAAGATAATTTATTGACTGGATACTCAGGTGTTTGCTAATTAAACCGCGAGGCATATTTTATTCCGTTGAAAGTGTAAAGTCGGCGTTCGGTCTAATAAATTTTGCTATCTATCCTTTTCAATTGCAAATACCTTCAAGGTGTTTTTAGTAAATTTTAGGATTAAAATTATTTACAATAGATTGATTCTTTAAAACGGCTTAGCCAACATGTACGGAAAACAGTATGTAGGAACAGTGATATCGTACTAGACGCATTTCACTAGACTACTTTAATTAAATCGTCAGGTACGCACTTTGGTGCTCTGGTTTATCAAACCATTAATTTTTGGTTTAGTATGGGTACCTGATTTCAAAGGAGGCGGCTTTAAAACGTGATAAATTAGCCTTTACTATGAAATAGAAGGTTTCCCGCCCAACCTAGGATAGGATCTCCCCTTAAGAAATTAACCTGATGAGGACGTACTATGCCCCCCCTTATGGATGATTAATTAGATCGGTATTACATGTACTTCTGCAACACGATATGGAAACACATATAGATGCTGCCGCCACTGGAAACTTCTGAAACCACAAGCTGTTCACGAGATACGATGGAATATACTTTAATAAAATCGTTTTTAGATTGTTCGAATTTATTAATTGTACTGGTTAAAATTGAGTTATTTAATTCTCCATTAGCAGGTTGTTAGTAATTCTTGAATGATGGTACATTTTTAGTCAATTTCAATAGAGAATACGAATATGTATAAATAGCGTGCCGAACTATACACTTACATAGGAGCTGAGATCTACATCCTATTGTAATTTGCGCATTTAATTAATTTTTTGCTGTATTTGATTTAAAAAGTAGATATTATACTGGCATACAGAGTATTCGACTAGATCAGCAAGCTCTAAAATGCCCAATTATTAACTTACATAAAAGGTATACAACATTTTAAATTTTTGCCAACTTTCTTGGTCTCCTGGACTACTGTGCACTGGTTTGAATTTAACCCATTTTGTTATGATAGTTACATTTACTTCTAGTTTGGATGAAACAAATAAGACATTCTTCTGAAAATAAATAAATGAATGAATGAGTAAATTCTATGTTGTTGCTGACATTATTAGAGAAGTGCTGAACTTCCTGTAATAAGAACACTTCTAGTTCTATCAAACAAACTCTGGACTATTTATTAATCTGCAATTGTGTAGTTCTAAAGAAAATATATAATTTGCGATTTCGGGTACAAACTTTATGAAGTTTTATGCTATACCATTAGGCATCGTATAGCTTGGGCTGGTCTTTGACATTTCAACAGCAGGTAATACTTATAATAAATCTAGCGCCTTTACTGAATTACTCTAAAAACTATTAAATCCAGAGCTCTTTGCATTTTCCTTAGGATTTTCATTACTCTAAATCCAGTAAAATTCTTATATATTTTTTAACAATCGGATTAGTGTACTAAATTCAATGTACCACATATATGCATTAAATTTTACTATATAATATTATGTAAAAGGGTTATTGCACTCTTATAACCGGCATTCTGGAACTCTATTTTCATTCGAGGAAATGAAGGAAAAATTGTTCTCTTAGCTAATAAAAGCTACTCTCAATTTAATAACAGTACATGTCTGAAAATGTAAATGTGTATCAACAAAACAAACACACGTTCTATATAGTTTAACTTACACATGAGGTATACATAAACTTAATTTTCTATAATGTTTATGTTTACAAACACTAATCTTAGATAGCATTTAGAAATTGCTTTCATGGAATAAGGAATCAAGCGTCTTATCTCTATTAGGTGTAAAGTTTTAAATTCTCTTAACGGATATCGCTCGCCATTAGTAGACATGTATATATTTATATTTATATACGTATACGTATATGTAAACTTAATTTTCTATAATGTTTATGTTTACAAAAACCAATCTTAGATAGCCTTTAGAAATTGCTTTCATGAAATAAGGAATCAAACGTCTTATCTCTATTAGGTGTAAAGTTTTAAATTCTCTTAACGGATATCGCTCGCCATTAGTAGATATTTACATTTATCTTTTAATGCTAATCAAATATTTTCCACAATAAAAAATAATGACTGAATCTCTAAATGAAGTAAAACCGCTTCAGATTTGTCTATTAAACCTATATTTAAATTAACATAGAAATCAGTAACTGGGTTGTATTACAGCTGTAAATACAAACTTTCAACAAAATCCCATTTTTTAGAGAAACGGCTATAATTTATCGTTACCTTCATAGTTTTGAAATAATTTATTGCAGTCTGTACTGTGCAGAAACTGGCGATACTGCCAAAAACCTAATAACATTAACAACATACCAAGCACGTAGCGCATAGACAAAATATCATTTTAATACACGTACACTGCATGAAACGATGTATATATATATATATATATATATATATATATATATATATATATATA